>VDFB02000002.1:148167537-148263863 GCA_007258455.2 Sequoia sempervirens | reverse complement strand
CTCTCTCTCTCTCTCTCTCTCTCTCTCTCCTATCTATCTTTCCCTCTCTTCATCTCTACCTCTATCTTCCTCTCGCTCAATTTATTTTTGGACATGTCTCTTTCTCTCTATCCATCCATCTCTATCCATCTCTCTCTTTCCTTCTCCCTCTTCCTAGACATCTATATCTATATCTCTTTGCCTCTTATCTATATCGAGCTCCACATTTCTTCTTCTATCTCTATCTCATTATCTATCTAGCTCTCTCTACCCTTATATCTCTCCCTCTCTCTATCTTTATCCCCCCTCTACCTTTATCTTTCTATCTCTCTCTAATATTATATCTCCCTCTACATCCCTATTTGTCTCCCTTTCCCTCTCTATCTTTCTATACCTCCATCCCTCTCTCTCTCTCTCTATCTATTGAGTTATCTACCCCTCCCTCCCTCTTCCCATCTCTCTTATTCAATCCATCTGTCCTACTCTATATGTGTATCTCTCTATTTCTTACTCTATATCTCCCTCTCCCTCCTCTCTCCATCTCTTTCTATCCATATCTTTCTCTATCCCTATCTCTCTATCTCTTTATCTCTATTTATTAATGCTCAATGATCCATTATCAAGAAGAGGAAAATGAAGGATTAGGATGCAAAAATGACCTTAAAAAGAAGCAAGGGGAAGGATGGATAACCAAAGAATAAGGAACAAGACTTCAAGGTGATCATTAGGTATCCCTATATCTATCTTCTTACCCCCCTCTCTCTCTCGCTCTTCCCCCCTCTATCACTCCCTCTCTGTATCCCTATCTCTATGTTTCTCCCTATTGTAAACATAATATGAGCTTGTTGGTAATGGAAGTTGATTATCACACCAATTTAGAGGTTTTGTTTTTATTTTTTTTGTTTCTACATTGAGATGTTTGTTGCACAAATATCATTTTTTTAAATGGTCTACCAAATGACCTCATGTACTATACAAATTTATGAAAAAATACACTAATTTTTTCTCTAAATGACATTCCACACCTCTTTGACATACCCATTGCACAAAGGTGCAATTGCTAGTTTATATATATTTTTTTTGAAGGTCCAAACATTTTGTGTAGTTGGTACCTATACTTTCCGCACCTCCTCTTCCATCGAGGAAAAGTTTGGAAAGAAAAGGCATTGTACAGCACACAAAATCAACGCGTGGATGTCTCTTCCATGTCACTAGGCTAGCCTAATTTTTCGTTCCCTTGAAGGAAAATAAATTGTTAGTTTAGGTGAAAACGAAATGTTGGACATTGACTGAAGGCACACGAAAGGTAAGTAAACGCTTAGCGTTAATTATTTTTATTTCTTAAATGCTACGACTACAAAACAAATTTCCACACCACAACGCACGGCACTCAATAATTTTTAAGTTAATCGTTTCATTACCAGCCGCTAATCATTCGGGCATACTACATTAAGGAGGCTTCTTTTAGAGGTTGACCAAAAATTAATATTTATGAATAAAGTGATGGACGAAGATTAATTATAAATCTCTTAATTGCCATTACTCAAATCTCCACCTTCGCCTCTTTATTGCCTGCTAACGTTCCTCCCATTTTCTTGGTAACACTCATTACCTAACACTTACCAGCGTAGACTTTGCTGTGCAAGTAGCCGGCAAAATCAAGAGACTTTTGACCATTGCACATGGATTCGCAGCTATTTAATCAGTTTTCGGAGAGCCTGCGAACAACACACAGGCTTGGCTTTATATTTCTCGGTTGGTTGTTTCTGAGTTCAGTACACATGAAGATGAAGATGAAGATGGTTTTAGTTTGTCCCCTCCTACTCTTGTTTCTCTCTGCACTACCTTGTTCTATTTCTTTCCATTCTGCTGCTTCTGATGAAGAAGCTCTTCTGTCTTTTAAGCGTTCACTTTCTCTCGACCCCAACAATTCTTTGCTCGATTGGTCTCCTCATCATTCCTTTTGCAACTGGACTGGTGTTGCCTGCTCTTCTCATCATCAACGCGTGGTTTCCTTGAATCTCACAGGTATGTCATTAGTGGGCCCCATTTCTCCTTTCCTTGGCAATCTCTCTTTTCTTAGAGTACTTGCTCTCAAGAATAACAGCTTTCAAGGCCAAATTCCTTCTCAGCTAGGAATGCTTTTTCGCCTTAGAATACTTAGATTGTCTATGAATAAATTGGAAGGCTCCATTCCCTCCACTCTAGCTAATTGCCATTCTTTGCAACATCTCATATTGTCCTATAATCTTTTGAGTGGCAGTATACCTTCCCGACTTGGCCTTCTTTCATATTTAGAGATGCTTCTTTTAGGTATAAACCAACTAACAGGCACAATCCCACCTTCCTTAGGAAACTTGTCATCTTTAGTTGACTTGGAGTTGCTACAAAATCAACTCCATGGTGATATTCCTGTTGAACTAGGTATGCTTACTCAACTCAAAGTGCTTTATCTTGGCATCAACAACTTGACAGGAGTAATTCCTATTGAATTGGGTACGCTTACTCAACTTAGAGAGCTTTATCTTGACACCAATAACTTGATAGGAGTAATTCCCATTGCCCTTTCCAATTGCACTCTTCTCCAAATTTTATCAATAGGTAACAACCAATTAATTGGCCACATTCCTTGGCAATTGGGAAAACTATCAAACTTGCAAGAACTATACTTATGGGGAAACCAACTCATTGGAGAAATCCCATCTTCCCTAGGAAATCTATCATCTTTAACTCAATTGGTTTCGCAACAAAACAAACTCTATGCTGATATTCCTAATGAATTGGGTATGCTTACTCAACTTAGAATACTTCAACTTGACACCAACAACTTGACAGGAGTGATTCCTATTGCCATTTCCAATTGCACTCATCTCCAAATTTTGCAATTACATAAGAACCAATTAACTGGTCGCATTCCCTCAGAGCTTGGAAAATTGCTCCATCTTCAACGAATTTTTTTATGGGATAATCATCTTGTGAGTGGAAGTAGTGGCTTGAATTTTCTAATAGCCTTATATAATTGTTCCTCTTTAGAATATCTAGATTTATCTAGTAATTATCTTACTGGCATTTTTCCCTCTTCTATTAGCCAGCTATCAAGCCAACTCTCTGTTTTGTTGTTGTACTCCAATAAAATCGAGGGAAACATACCAAGGGGCATTGGGAACCTCACAAAGTTGGTAACATTAGATTTATCCTATAATCATTTCAATGGTTCCATTCCAATATCACTTGGTCAGCTTCCAAATCTTCAAAGATTGTATTTGGATAAAAATAATTTAGATGGAAGAATTCCAGAAAGTTTTGGTCATGCAAAACAACTTGGGTTGTTAGCATTGAGTGAAAACATGATTTCAGGCCAAATTCCAGAAAGTCTTGGTGATCTTCAACAACTAAGAGATCTTGTTCTTCATCACAATCAATTGTCAGGGAAATTGCCTACTAGTTTAGGGAGATGCATCAATTTGGAAAAGGTGGACTTGGCTCACAACAAACTAGAAGGAAATATACCTCCTGAATGGGAAAGTCTTACAAATATCCAATTTTATTTCAATGTTTCTAGTAATTTGTTACAAGGTTCTATTTCAATAATGAGTAAAATGGTAATGGTCCAAGCTATAGATGTGTCTCTCAACAAATTCTCAGGAAAAATTCCAATCACACTATCAAGCTGCACAAATTTGCATTATTTAAATCTTTCTTGGAACTCATTTGATGGCCTAATACCAATATCACTCACAAATTTAAAAAATCTTGAAGATATTGATCTCTCAAGCAACAATTTGTCAGGTGCAATACCAATGGGTTTCCAAGAAATGAAAATGCTTCAACATATCAATCTATCTTCAAATGGTTTAACGGGAGAAGTTCCAAAGGGAGGAGTTTTTGCAAGAATTAATGAGTCAGCAGTTTCAGGAAATATTGGTCTTTGCAGCAATTGGATTAATATAAATCCATGCTCCAATTCCAAGCACACACGGTTCTTGGTCTCTAGAAAGGTGATGGTACCAGTTGTGATTGGCATTGCAATCTTCATCTTGTCTTTTTTTCTATTTCTGATTTCCTATAGGAGGCATACAAATCAAAATAGCCATGAACCAAACATTGGGCCTGAAATAATTTCATATGAAGAACTTGTAGATGCAACTGGTGGATTTAGCCAAACCAATTTGTTAGGGGTTGGTTGTTTTGGATCTGTTTATAAAGGGATTCTCAAGAATGGTACAAATATTGCTGTTAAAGTTTTCAATTTCCAAGACAAAAATGCTCTCCAAAGTTTTGAAAGAGAATGTAATGTGTTAAAAAGAGTTAGGCACCGCAACGTGATCAAAATCATTTCAGATTGTTCTAAACTTCATTTTAAAGCATTGGTTCTTCCATTCATGTCAAATGGAAGTTTAGAGACATGGCTATATCCTAAGGGTGGAGATAAATGTAGATTAAATTTGAGTGATCGATTAAGAATAGCAAAGGAGATAGCACAAGGAATGGAATATCTACATCATCATTGCTTTGTGCAAGTCATTCATTGTGACCTAAAACCTAATAATGTGTTATTAGGGAATGATATTACTCCACATATAGCAGACTTTGGCATTACAAAAAAATTGTTTGAGAATTCAACAGATTCATTGAATTCTACAAGTGTACTAAAGGGATCTATTGGCTACTTTGCACCAGGTATATATTTTTGCATTATTGAAATATATGTTGTCATTGTTTTTTTTAAATTTTACATGATTATTTTATTTCTTGAGAATCACTAATTATTATATTGTATTGTAGAATATGGAGTGGCTGGAAAGATTTCAACAAAAGGAGATGTATATAGCTATGGAATTATACTTTTAGAATTGTTGACAAGGAGGAGACCAACAGATACCATGTTTGCAGAAGGTATTAATCTACCAAAATGGGCAAGTATGAATTTTCCTAATAAAATTGAAGAAGTGGTGGACAACCACCTATTGAGAGATGTTAATGTGTCAGATAAAGCAATGGTATTGGAATTCCTTACTCAATTTATGGAAGTAGGATTGATTTGCACAAGGGAGCTTCCACAACAACGCCCAAATATGATGGAGATAGTTGAGAGATTAAATAAAATAACAAGTACATTTCTTGGTACTCCAAGAGATTTTCATTTTCCCATAAATATCTCACCTTTTCTTGAGTACAAGTGATCCAAGAAATACAAATTCTAGTATCCTTGAAAATTGTTCTACATCAACATCTTAGCTCTTCAATATGAAATTGCTAGCTATTTTTGCCCTAGTTTTTAATATATTATTTCTTATAGAAAACTACTTTTAAAAAGCCACTATATTGGTTTTGTTTATTGTGAGTTATGTAAGTACACCATGTGTAATATGATCTAAAGGTTGCATTTAATTTTTATCCAATTATAAGGTAGACATGTTCATTGACAAGCTATATTGTAGAAAAATAGAAAGAATATTTAGAGAAAAATATTATGAGTTTTTATTCTTGCTTTGTGTCTTCATTCTTCTTTACAAAGGCAATAAATTTTTTATATAAAAATTTAATTAAATGAGATATTTTTTAGGTCTATTCTTTAGAGTGGTTTGAATAACCTTAAAAGAGGACCACTATTTAAAATTTATCTTAAAGTGAGAAAAAAACATAAAAATACAAAATATCTTATTTAGATATTAAAAAAATTGTATGGCCTCAAAAGAAAAGAGGATAAATTTAAGATTTCACCATCATTAACTCATTGGAAATAGTTGTTTTCCTAAACACTCTATAGAGATTTAATTAAGGGATAAATCATTTTCTTTTAAAATATAAAATTTTGACAATATGTCTATTGACTAGTTAAAATTTGTCTTAAAATAGAATCTTTTGTATTAAAATATTATAGATCCAACTTTGAAGAATGAGAACAACTCTATTATATTTCCAAGCCTTCCCATTAATAGAGGTGCTAAGTTCCTCCAAAAATCATGACATTGAATAAACCATTTTTAGATCCAAATCTTTTAAAAAGTAATATATATTAAAATTGGGTGGTACATTTCTAATGAAAATGCATAGATGTAAAAGAGACCCTTCTCTCTCATCTATTTGTTAGCTATTTTTACCCTAGTTTTTAATATATTATTTCTTATAGAAAACTACTTTTATAAAATCATTATATGGGTTTTTTTTATTGTGAATTATGTGAGTACACCATGTGTAATGTTGCAAAATTTTGGGTAAATCTAAAGGTGGCATTTGATTTCCAACCAATTATAAGGCAGATGTATGTTCATTGACAATCTATACATGTAGAAAAATAAAAATAATATTGAAACAAAAATATTACAATTTTTTATTCTTACATTGTGTCTTCATTCTTCTTTATGAAGGAAATTTTTTTTTATATAAAAATTTAATTAAATGAGAAATCATTAGGTGTATTCTTCGAATAATCTTAAAATAGGAACACTATTTAAAAGTTATCTTAAAGTGAGCAAAGAATATAAAAGTACAAAATATTTTATTTAAATATAAAAATATTTTTTTTGGCCTCAAAAGTAATGAGGATTTTTAAGATTTCACCATCAACAACTCATTAGAAATAGTTGTTTTCTTAAACATTCTATAGAGATCTAATTAGGGATAAATCATATATAAAATTTTGGAAAAATAGTTAAAATTTGCCTCAAAATAAGATCCTTTGTATTGAAATATTATAAATCCAACTTTGAGGAATGACAACTCTAATGTATTTCCAAGCCTTCTCATAAATAGAGGTGCTAAGTTCCTCCAAAAATCATGACATCAAATAAACTATTTTTTAGATCCAGATATTTAAAAAGTAATAAATTAAAATTGAGTGCTACATTTCTAATGAACATGCATAAATGTAAAAGAGACCCTTCTCACTCATGTAACTTGAAAAAATAAAAATTGAACATGTATACAATAGATAAGAGATAACTAGTTACCCTTCCCACTTTAATTTCCATACCTAATATATGACTAAGAATAATCCTATTTAGATGTAATTCTTATAGTTTAGATCATTTAGAGTTGTCAATTTTTGAGATCTTAACTCTAAAGTATGAAGAAGGCAACCATAAATATTTAAAGATAAAAAATATCTAATATTATTATTATAAAGGGATAAGAAATAAGGTTTACAAATGTACATATCATAGTTACTAAGTTTACAATAATTCTAAACTTATATGCACATGTTTTCTTTGTTTAGAAGAATTGTAAAAAAATAAATCTTAAAATTATTTTTAAAAAATAATATTGAAATGTCATGCTAGAAAAAATATTCAATTTTTACAAGAAAAGGTAAATAGGTAAATTCCTTGCTAGAGATAAGCACTAGTAATTAGATGCAAAAAAATAATTAATCTAAAATATCTAGGCTATGCAAATTAAGTGCAAAGAAGCATCCATAATGATAGGAAAGGGCAGATCGAAATCCATAGCCTATAACTGCAGCATCCACAATGATAAGAAAGGGTGGATCGAAAGCCATAGCCTATAACTCAAAAATGGATTAACCATAGGCATCAAAAGATAGGTTGGGGAAAAGGAAGAGGTAGCATTGGCAGGAGCTAGCACTAGGTCAAGTTGATTTTGTTCTAGCAAGTGGATCCCTTGGCAAAGGCACCATCCAATCTATATCCTCCCACTCGAGGCAACTACACCGACCATATATGCCTTTCCATTGACCATATTCGCCAACCCCACCCAGGGGGGTGGGAGGATATAGAGATGGGCCTTGGATTGTGGGGTCTAGGGGAAAGCTATAAGGGAACTATTAAATATTGAATTATTATAAAATTGACTAATATTGTGACTTTATAGAAAGACCATTCTTCATTTTACTTTATAAGTTAATTAAACTGTTGATTTTCTAATTAATATTTTAAATATATTTCATACTTTTAGATTATAGCACTAGTAGTATTAGAAAAATAATTTCATCTACAAAAATAGCATTACAAATGGGAGTGGAAGGATGGAATTATCCACAAGTGCACCATTATACAAGTTGATTTTTTTGTTTATTTCACTCGGCATCACCAATCATGCCCAAAATAACACATTCCATTGTTAAAATGATGGAATTGATTTGAGTCCCTAACAACAATTTCTTGTGAAGCAATCTTGGAGATAAATTTGGTGGTAGAATGGCAATTAGTACACACTCAAAGGTTCTTGACAATATATAGTTTTTCTTGGGTATGTGTTAAGATGTCCAAAAATGACGGTAATATTCTCACTATGGTGGTCAAGAATATGATCCTTTTTCTCTTCTTCCACAACATGAAGCACAATTTTTTTGTAAAACATATAACTTGCCTCAATTAGTTGTACAGACAAGTTATCTGACATGAAGCTTGTAAATTAGTTTTTATCGTGGTACTTGCCTAAGGTTCATGTGAATGAATTTTTATCATGATACTTTCTCAAGGTTCCCATGAATGATTTTTCATCATGTTACTTACCCAAGGTGCCATAAAAATGGTTTTCACCTTGGTCAATTTTTCTCTTTACTATTTTTTACTTTTAAAAATGTATTTTATATTTTATTTTTTATTATCCTTTTTTTTCTAATTTTTTGTATTAGGAATAGTAATACTTGAGATGCATAATGTTCATTGGCTCTTCTAGCTCTTAACTATTTGTCATAGCAACTTATATGCTCCTAATCTATATTTAACAATGATGATATAAGGGCCCAACCAATCAAGCTCAAATTTTCCTTTTTTCATGATCTTGGTTTGGGTTTCTCTAATTATATTTCAAGAAAAGATAACCGACTTCAAATCATCTAAATTTGATACATTTATTATAAATTATATGTAACGTATTTTGATATTCTTGTAATTAATTTAGAGCATGGTTCCTTTTCTCATCAAGAAGTTTGAGCTCACGAAGGCATGCAACCTTGTATTGCCCACCGCCAATCAAATTGTACAAGGAGATGTGTAAGAAAGGTAACTCAATCTCAATCGATAAGACAACTTCGACACCAAAGACAAGGAAATAAGGGGTTTTCTCCACGGGTGTTTGAATATTGGTTTTACAATCCCATAAGGTAGGATAAATATAAATATTCCAATATTGACCTACATCATTAATAACCTTTTAAATTATTCTAATAAGGTTTATTTGGATGTTTTAGCCTCACCATTACCTTGGGAGTAATAGGATGTAGAATTTTTTTTTTCATATCAAATTTATCATAGAGGTATATTAGTTCTCCATTCTTAAAGGATTTATTATTATCAATAATGATGGTCGAAGGGGTTTCATAAAAAAAAAATGATTTAGAATAAACTTAGAGATTTGGATACCAATTACATAAACAAGAGGAATCAATTCAAACCACTTAGTGAAATATGTGGTAGTGGTGATGATGTATTTTTGGATATTAAAGGAAGAAAGGATAATATTAACAATGAGATTAAACCCCCATATTGATAAGGGCCATTGAATTCTATGGGCTACAAATCTTGAGAAGGTGCATCCATAAGATCACCATGTTTTTGAAAAGATACACATTTGTGAGCATACTAATAGGCATCATTTTCCATGGTAATCCAATAATATCTTGTTCTAATAACTTTCATTTCCAAGACCATGCCACTGGTGTGCACTTTGTAAATACCATTGTGGGCTTCCTTGATAGCCAAGGTGGCATCATCTAGGTTTAAATAACATATTGGACTCCTATCATAGGCTGTATGAAACAAGGTGCTGCTAATGAAGGTAAAATTGTTAGAAATCTAAAATAGATTGAATAAGTTCCTAAGATGTTTTTTAAGAGAAAATCAAAGTTACATAAACTAGAAAAACATAAGAATGAAAACCAGGACTCTGAGAGATTATGCAATGTCAATGTGACAATATTGCATTAAGAGATTCCAAGCTAAAAATATACAATGAAAATATGCATAAAAGATTGCAAGAAGATGCAAATACAAGCTAGGTAGTGAGTTTATATAGAACTAAGGAGAGGATGTAGGTGGAAAATCCAACCAATAGGAATCAACCACAAAAAGTGATGGACCAACAAAAGTGGAGGATGCCACCAAAAGTGGAAGGGGTTCCACCCTTTAAGGGGACACCTTACACTTATCTCCTAGTAATTATAAACTCACTTTATTATCCTTTAGAATAATAATTTAGAAGAGGAAATGGATATCTATTTCCTGTGTTACAAATTAAAAATGAAAAAACTCGAGAGCTCACAATTAACTGGTTGCACATGAGTTTTTCTCTTCTCCAACTTAGATATTTGTTCCTAGAATTTCATTTTTCCCAAAATCAATGAAATTTCAAAGGTATGTTTGGATTTTTGTGTTTTTATAATTCAATTTATATTCTTTTTGCATTATTTTTTTTGAATTTTAGTCAAAAATAGGGTAAATTTGACAGGTTTTTTATTACATTAAAATCATTGTTAATTTTAATTTTTTTTATCAATTGATAGGTTTAAAATGGATTAACATGAAAACCCAAATCTTGCAGAAGATGAAAACCCAAACCCCGCACAAAATGAAAACCCTGATCCCACACAAAATGAAAACCTTGATCCTGCACAAAATGAAAACCCTCCAAATCCTCTTTCACTGCAACTGTTGTTTCCAAATCAAAATGTGCCAACAATACACGAGTCTATTCATAGAAATTTAGATCAATTAAGAAAAGCATGTCAAATCTATGAGACACTCGATGAGCTATTAGACATGAAAAACACTTTGGAAACAATCATTTCAAATGTTGAAACTTTGGAAACTCAGCATAATAGATTTGCAAAGTGGCGAGAGGAACAAAGACAATTTTATGCCAATGGGTTCTCATATGATGAGGTGAAGGAACTTGATATTGAGAAATCCCAATTAGTCTAGTTATTCATCAATCAAAGAATATGATAGCCTGTTTATGTGTGGAAACCAAAATTTTCAATTAAATGGTGTACCCATAGAGGCATATTAGATAATTTTTGGAGACGTTGGTGGATGGTTTTTGATAAGCCACCCAAAAAAAATCTTGATGTCCCTCAGTATTTTCTCCAAAAATTATATGTTGATTTTGTGCTAGGGAAACATGTCAATTACTTTGACATGCCATATTTCTAGGGTGTTGATAGAGGGATGCCACAAGATAGACCTAGAGCACACCAAGTCACCCCAATTCATCCTCCTCCACCTATTGCTACTCCAACTCCACTACCTTACCCTGAGATTGTTGTAGATGCATGGAATTTGAGCATTTATGTGTTACATTAATTGAGTGATCATTTGGTCACGCAGAGCCATCATGTTGCACAACCATTTCACGGTGCATCCCATCACGGTGGTGTTGAACCTAATACATTCCAACATGATGGTGGTGTACCTACTACAATAGCTCCCAATGGTACACCGCCATCAACTCACATTGGTACACTATCCTCTTTGGAACATATTTGTGTGCCTCATCATTGTATGGCATGCAACAACTTATGTTTCAGTCCTCTCTGACAGTCCACTGAGGCTCCCATAGACACATCCAACTACAAGGTTCATGATATGCTAGATGTAGGAGTTCATAAAGCATGGAGTGGAGTATTTGCAAGAGAGACATTGAACTACCAAGGATGATATGAGAGGACCGGTAAGACTTAAAGTAATTTCATAGTGTGTTTTATGTAAATTCTTTCATATTTTATGAGAGATATTTGTACTAATATATGTTTATGTGCTGGAATCTTTAATAATTGTTGACAAAGGAGTAGTTGTTGCAAGTGTAGGAGGCTACGCAGACTACCATTTCATTTTCCCTAGAGAATCAGTATACGATATTATTTAAATTGTTATTTTATATGTTAATTTTTGAAATCTATTATGTTTAAATACATGTACTACATATATTAATAGTCTAATGTAATCTTGTCTTTTTATGTAGCAACTGGGTTCTTATACAACCTTGTTGACTGAGTCTAACTCATTGGATGAAGTTGCACAATAGGGTTTTTTTTTCTCGACATTATGATTATATGTGCATGTGCATTTAAATTGTGTTACATTCTTGTCATTTTTTATATAGGAAACTATCTTAGCTGATTCATCCACTATGAGCCCATCTTGTGTCGTAGCATCATAGCAAGTATGTGTTTATTTTATATTGCAAATATTTATGTTTAGATAGGAGTAGATATGTGTTTAGTAGATATGATTATTTGTCAACAATTATATGTTAATTTGTATCATTTTTATTTTATCTGCTATAGTCCTCTGCTCAACTCAACATTGTGATGAGTGTGAGACCATTACTTTATACAAGGACTCCCAATTGTCCTAAGGCACAATCATATGCAGAATTTCTTGTAGAAAAGAGAGCAAGATTTGAGGTAAAAAGGAATTGTATTATTGATATAGTATAGCACATGTATACTAATTTTGATGTTAAATTCATAATTTATAAATGATGGTATATAAGTTTCTATTTACTATTTATCTTGTCAACCATTCACATAATTAATCTAATTTGTGGTTTGAATTTTTATTGTGTAGGAAACTTCAAAGCAACTAACTTCTTCAAGGAGGCTTGATTTTGATGATCCAACATAGAATTAGGATATGATATAGATTGATATGTACTTAGGGTTTGATAGATCTTGAGATGGCATATATGTCATATTTTGTAAAACTTGTTATGAGTAGGCATATGCCAAATTTGTATATGCACAAACACAATTATTCTATAGTTTGATATATAAAAATTGATATTTGATATAATTTGTTCCTCGTGTACATGTCTTTCTACTTTGAGTTTTCAAAATGGAATGTATAATTATCTCAAGAATGGTTTAAAGTTATGATTGATAATGTATGTTATAGATTAACGAAATTGCATTTTAATAGAAATTATGAATTACAATTGGTAATCCATCTATGTTAGAGTTCATTCATATTAAGGTTCACATACATTACATTCCATGAGACCATATTTCTTTGAGGAGTTATTTCAAACAATTCATTGCCTTTTCTATTGTACCGCATTTTTCATGCATGTCTACCAATACATTTTTATCAAACTTTCAATTTGAGAATACCCATGATTTCAAGCTCTGTTGAATGAATTTACATTTGACATTTTTTTTTTTAACTCGTGTAATGAAGTGGTTAGCTGATTTTTATTTCAAAAGAAGTTAAAATTAATGAAAAATGGATACAACTTAATGAAATATATGTCATGTTACAGTTTTCATTTGAAAGTAATATAACCATCTTGATAAAAATCAATGTCATTCAATGTTCATTCAAGCTTAATAACATGCAAAAGGTATAAAATCATCTTGAATAGGAATCACTATCTTTCAATCATAGGGGTTTGATGTAACCTTCAAACAAAGTCCTTACAACTGAACAAGATACATGTTCATTAGATTGTTCATATGAGATCTATACAATAATCATGATCAACAATTAAGACATCACCCAACCATGATGCAACCATTAAACAGACCAAATGAGTGTGATACTACCATTAAACAAACCAAATAGAACTCCATGACTTGCATTTTATTTGACCTTCGACATGCAATTTGTATTATCATAATGCACAACAACGAATGTTGCTAAGGTCATAATGCATCAATAATAAAACTAGGCATACTATATGGGTATTTTTATGCTAGGAATGGTCCCTTTTTGCACCCAAACACACCGAATCACTCAAAGCTACATTGGACAGGTGATTTCCCTTAAGATTCCAAAGTGCAAAAAGGCAACAATCTTTGACAGGCTATTACCCAAAAAACTTGACACTTACAGACTCTTTGTCTGAGGCTACAAGATCATGTTGGGACCTTCTTCAATAACCTCTCTCATTTTTTGCTATCTCAGAGACGTTTTCCCATGGTGACGAGTTTTTAGTTGAGGAAAAAGTTGTCAGATGCACAGTGTAAAGTTGTAAAGTGGTGCAACTTTCGTTCAACAACTCCTATGACCAAAAAATTATTCCAACATGTTCAGATGGGTGTGTTTATGCTAGGAATGGTCCTATTTTTCACCCAAACACACTAAATCACTCTGAGCTACATTGGATCAACTATTTCCCTTAAGAGTCCAAAGTGCTAAAAGGTGGCAATCTTTGAATGGATATTTCTCAGAAACCATGATGCTTATAGACTCTTCATTTGAGGCTATGTGATTGTGTTGGGACCCTCTACAATAACCTCTCTCAGTTTTTTCGATCTTGGAGGCATTTTCTTGTGGTGACGATTTTTTCAGTTGAGGAAAAAGTTGTCAGATGCAAGCAATGTAAAGTTGCTAAGTGGTGCAACTTTCATTCTACAACTCATACGACCAAATGAATTGTTCCAACACATCCAGATGGGTATGTTTGCACTAAGCATGGTCCTCTTTTGCATCCAAACATACTAAACTGCTCCGAGCTACATTGGATCGGTGATTTCCCTTAAGAGTCCAAAGTGCTAAAAGACAACAATCTTTGAAGGGCTATTTCTCATAAATCGTGATGCTTACAGACTCTCTATCTAAGAATATGGGATTGTGTTGGGACCCTCTATACTAATTTCTCTCAATTTTTTCTATCTTAGAGGCATTTTTCTAGGTGATGAGCTTTTAGTTGAAGAAAAAGTTGTCAAATGCAAGTAGTGTAAAGTTGTAAAGTGGTGCAACTTTTGTTTTGTAACTCGTACGACTAAATAGACTATTCCAACACATCCATATGGGTATGTTTACACTAGGAATGGTCCTATTTTGTACCCAAACATGCTGAACCACTATGAGCTACATTGGACCGACAATTTTCCTTAAGAGTCCAAAGTGCTAAAAGGTATCAATCTTTGAAGGGTTATTTATCAAAAATTGTGATGCTTACAAACTCTTTGTTTGAGGCTATGTGATCGTGTTGGGACCCTCTACAATAACCTCTCTTGGTTTTTTCTATTTCGAATGAATTTTCTAGTGGTGATGAGTTTTCAGTTGAGGAAAAAGTTGTCTAATGCAAGTAGTGTAAAGTTGTAAAGTGGTGCAACTTTCGTTCTGCAACTCATACGACCAAATGAACTATTCCAACATATCCAAATAGGTAAATTTATGCTAGGAATAGTCCTCTTTTTCACCCAAACATGTTGAACCACTTTGAGCTACATTGGACCAACAATTTCCCTTAAGAATCCAAAGTGCTAAAAGACAACAATCTTTGAAGGGTTATTTCTTAGAAACCATGATACTTATAGAATCTTTGTTTGAGGCTATGGGATCGTGTTGGAACCTTCTATAGTAACCTCTCTCAATTTTTTCTATCTCAGAGGCGTTTTACCATGGTGACAAGTTTTCAGTTGACGAAAAAGTTGTCAGATGCAAGTAGTGTAAAGTTGCAAAGTGGTGCAACTTTTGTTCTACAGCTCGTACAACCAAATGAACTGATACAACACATCCAGATGAGTATTTTTACACTAGGAATAGTACTCTTTTTCACCCAAACATGTTGAACCACTCTGAGCTACATTGGATAGAAAATTTCCCTTAAGAGTCCAAAGTGCTAAAAGGTAGAAATATTTGACGGGCTATTACTCAGAAACCGTGTCACCTAGAAATAATATGTCTGAGTCCATGGGATCAGGTAGGGCCCCTCTACAATAACCTCTCTCATTTTTTTATATCTCTAATATTTTTTTCTATGGTGTCAAGTTTTCAATTGATGGGAAAAGGGTCGGATGGATGAGATGTAAAGGTGCAAAGGGTTTTAGAGTTTGTTTTGTTCCTCATGAGTAAGGGAAAAAGTGATTCATTTTCTCAAATACACTTAAGTCATGAACTACATACTTGAATACAAAGTATACACATGAAAACACATAGGTCATAAAGTATACATTGGAATACACACAAGTTGTAAAGTATACACTTGAATACATGTAAAGTATACACAATACACATGATATTATCATTCAATAATTTCCATCAAATATAGGATTTACGAAATTCCACGTAGGCATACAACAAACAACTCTAATACATAGTCATTTCTCAGTAGCAAAAGGAAATAGATTGTGCATTGCCTTCATGGTCAACCCAGTCTTCCACAACAATAGTATGTTGACGTTCTGGAGTGACAAACACCTATACAAACCATCAAGGTAGCAATTAAATTGCATACAATAGAAAAGATACTTAGAATAAAAAATCTATATTATTCTAAACAACCTAAGTGATGATGAAATGGTAATAAAAACTAGAAAATATGCTTAGAATAACAAATCTATATTATTCTAAACAACCTAATTGATGATGAAATGGTAATGCAAACTATAAAAGACACTTACAATAACCAATCTATATTATTCTAATATGTTGCATACCTCTTCCAAAGGATTAAAGTTGGATATTGTTGCAGTAGCTTCATGATCAATTGTGCCAATTAGAACATCGCAATATACTTCGCATGAGAAATCTATATGGTCACAATAGAAAAGATGCTTAGACTAAAAAATCTATATGAACCTTAGCAGATAAACAATATCAAAATGTGATGAAAAATATCATACCTATCCCATACAACAAATAATCTACTACTCAAGTGTTCCTGAAGGGTCATCTCTTACCTTTAGAGTTTCTAGTAATGCTTCATGATCAACACTACTAATTGTCTATAGTATTTTTTTGGTCTAGTATGATGTCCCAATAGCTTAACATTTGTTGTTATAACAAGGTGCAAATACATGAAAATAGTTTTTTGTTTCTCATAGTCTTCAAATATAGGTATGTCGTTCTTTCTAAAACAACTGAACCTATGTGATCATAATTTTTTTATCAACATCTAAATTTACTTAGAATAAAAAATCTATATTTCATCTAAACAACCTAAATTATGATGAAATGCTAATGCAAACTAGAAAAGATGCTTAGAATAACAAATCTATATTATTGTAAACAACCTAAACAATGATGAAATGGCAATGCAATGAAGTTCAAGAAACAACAACTAAACCTATAGGATACATGAACCCATAATCATATGTCATCAGTTGTGTTAGATTTTTCTTTCCCTGTACACATCATGCCAACCAATAGTCAGATCCCTCTTCATTCCCCTATCGTGCTACAATTGCATAGACATGTCCTGGTTGTACAAGATCTGAAAGATAATCGTAGTCAAGTGAACTTTCCATTACATCTTCTAATGAGGATTGTGGTACAGATAAAGGGTTTAGGTACTATGGAATCGAAGTATCTACCCAGTCACTTGACTCGCATTGACCCCAATCACACTGAATACAATTTTGACAAAAAAAATCCATCTCTTGTGTCCATATGGTCCATGCACTCGCATCTAAGCTTTGAAATGTATGCATCTTTGAAGAATCTCTAATTGTTTTACATTTCATTATGTCTCCCACTGTGCCCTCCTCAACCAGCCAAAATAACCTACACACTTGTGAATCAAGTGTCCCTCCTCGTGATAGTGCATAAGTACACCAATCCACAATAGAACGTGCATCCATAAATGTTGCACCACCTCTGATCTTCATTTTTTCTTTAACCAAAGCTCTCTTCACACATGCACCTATGCCATCATGCTCGCCTAAGTTTCCATGCCCAACTTAAAAAAAATCCAAATATGTGGTACACCCCTCTCTATATGCATCTTGCTCAACCAATAAAACATGCAAACATTCTTCAATTGCCTTGTGCAGTTATCTAACCAAATTACATGTTGAACCATTGCAATTCCTTTTTCCTGCAAGAACTCAAAAAAGTTTTCAAAGTTACAATGTTGTAAGAACTCAAATGAATGAGATATATCATCACTCATGTAAAAATGGTACTCCTTGATTATCTTCTTGTCCTCTTTTGTACTATCAGGGGCATGCCTATATGTTATGTGGACAAAAATAACAATTTGAATAGAATTATAATATTGTGATTGAACTTCATTTTGTGGTTGCAATGTGTAATTTTTAGAAAAATCAACTATAGATACAATAGTTCCAATGGGGAAAAAGTTCTTACACATCCTGAATTGTCAATCCAACCACTGTGACCTGTGGCTATGCCTTGCATACTTATAGAAAATATTTTTCTTAAAATCTGAAATAAAATCAGCAATACTTACCTCTCTTGCAACCAACTCGCATCTAGAACCCTCACCTCCACTCTTCAATGTGTATTTGACTGTCTCAAACTTTTTTTCTGAACAATTTTGTTACCAAAATCTTGATCACTTCCCTCATGAAAGAATGTTGTAAACTTCGATAAACCACCACATTGCAAACACATTTCATTTAAACAATTATTTCTATAAAATAAGCAACCATCACCTCTAATGCATAAAAATGAATCTAACAATTCCTTGGATGACTTGGGAAGTTGCACTGCATGACACTCCTACAACATTTCGTTAGTATGCAGAGTAGAATGAATATGGCATAACAATTAGTGATACATTGAAAAATCAACATGGTATTTACAACAACATGCATTACAAACCTTAATAGGAACACAATAAAATGGATTAGAAGACTCAAAATCCCTTTGTGAGATTTGCAAATGTGGATGTTCTTGACAAAATTGTTTGGCTACATTCCAAAAAATATTTAAGATGCGATGTACAATCTCGATTACTAATTTGTAACTTTAAAACATCCTTTACATTCAGTGATACTATAGTGCCCCTCAGTTTGCTTCCTGTTGCTGATAGTTACTTTTCGTATTTGGATATTATGATATTTTGCTTGTGGTTGGATTCACAGTTATGATGATAGTTGATGATACTTTTATCATTGATGTTTTGTGCTAAGGTTATGCCTAGTATATTGATTTAATAGATTATGTGAATTAATTTTGTCATGTGCATCATGTGGTTAGTTGATGATTATTCTTACCTTGTTGTTAGCATCCGATTAGTGTGTGTTAATGTATTGGTGAGGGGGAATAGTGTCGCATCACTCGCTTGCGAGTTACCTACGACACTGCGACTTCCCTCTCATGGTGTGTTTGACTGTTTGACTATGTACATGTGTTAGAATCCAAGATCACCTGCATGCAAGATGGATACCTGTCACATGCAAAAGATATGAAGAACCAAAAAGATGTTCTCTGAACCTCAAAGTGTAAAATGCATTAAGAGAATCAATGATTACAAAAGAGATCAATCCTTATGAAGAAGATCAAGAAACCCTAAAATGGAAACCCTAAATGAAACCCTAGTGTGCACACTTAATAATTA
Organism: Sequoia sempervirens; assembly: GCA_007258455.2. Classification (NCBI taxonomy): domain Eukaryota; kingdom Viridiplantae; phylum Streptophyta; class Pinopsida; order Cupressales; family Cupressaceae; genus Sequoia; species Sequoia sempervirens. The sequence goes on along the minus strand of VDFB02000002.1, from coordinate 148,244,666 downwards.
ATAATTAATTAATTATTAATGTGCCTAAGTTTAGCTTAAGTAATAAAGAGGAATAAGTGACTTAATTAATTAATCAATATGATGTAATTAATTAAGCATACAAGATCACCTACATGCAAGATGGATACCTGTCACATGCAAAAGATGTGAAGAACCAAAAAGATGTTCTCTGAACCTCAAAGTGTAAAATGCATTAAGAGAATCAATGATTACAAAAGAGATCAATCCTTATGAAGGAGATCAAGAAACCCTAAAAGGGAATCCCTAAATGAAACCCTAGTGTGCACACTTAATAATTAATAATTAATTAATTATTAATGTGCCTAAGTTTAGCTTAAGTAATAAAGAGGAATAAGTGACTTAATTAATTAATCAATATGATGTAATTAATTAAGCATAATACCTTATTACTCTAACACCCCCCCTTAAGATGAACTTAGGAAGAAGCCAAAACACTAGAATAAGATGCATGAAAGCAAAGATGGGTCCTGACAACTAGGCCTGATCAGGTACCCATTTACAAATGCAACAAAGAGGTAGAGAAGGAAAAACCCAGTGGGACAAAACCCCCCTACAATGTGATGACATGCTGCAAAGAAGCACTGGAAGAACTCTGCAGAGTAACACTAGAACCGCAATCTGACAAGCAAGGAAAGATATCTCTGTCTACAACTAAAACCAAAACCGGAATCAAAATAATGTGACAGCAGACCCGATGCCACAGAACACTCAAAAACTCCAAACGGGAACAACCCTAGAATCTATGAAGCAGCAAGCAATTATTGAATGATGTATTACTGAAAACGAAGTGCAAAGATGCAAGATGCACTCTCCCAACTACCAAAACATTCAAGTAATCGCCAAAAAACCCATCGGGCCAAATCTGGACTAACTGATAAACCTGGGATAGATACAGAAAAAGTGCATGGACAGCAACATAGAGCTCCTTAATAACTTTCCAACGTCGCAAACAAGGTGAAAATTGGACATCGTGGCAAAAAGTTATGAGCTCGGAAGTCCAAAAACAACATCTGACTTCAAAAAGCAATAAATTTAGTAAAATAGAAAATTACTATAAAATAAACTGCACCAAATGAAAGTTCTCGGAACCATCTTTTCGGTGATATCTCGTTTACCCGATTTCGATACCGTATGCCCAAGTTATGGCCAAAAGAAAAAAATTGCTCTTTTAGAAAAAATCAGGGCTAGGAGGGGCATAGAGGGGCCGGCCGTACGAATGATGTCATCATGACGTCAGCAAAAGCCGAGCATAAATTTGACGGCCATCTGGCCATCGCTGCAAAACCCCCGCGAAAAAATTCGGCCACAGATATACCCGCCCGGAATACGCAGCCGCGCTTAATATTCTTCTGATCCCTTCCCCGACTTTGGGGGGCCGCTGGTCCTCCATAGGACGCTGCTGTACCGGCCACGGTGAAAACTACCGCGGAGGAGGTGGTCACGCCCGGGTCAGCCTTCTTGGTGGTCAGCTAGTTGGCAGGCTTCTATGTACAAGACAAAAATCTAAAAATTCAATTTTTTAATATTTTTGAAATTTTTCAAAAAATGTGCCTCAATCATGCGGCTGTGGAGGCCGTGATGGCCCCACAAATTTTTGCCTCCCGATCGACCGCACTCAAAATGGACAATTTGACAGCTTCTAAGGTTTGGAATGCAACGCATGGTGATCCGCTTTGAACCCATTGTGTCCTAAAAATGGCTACCCCCAGATCTTGCAGAAAGATGCATGTGGAAACCCTTGCACTTGAAACTCACAGAGAGGCCATATCTTCAGATCACGAACAAGCAGCTGCAGGTCTGGAGCTCTGATACCATGTTAGAATCCAAGATCACCTGCATGCAAGATGGATACCTGTCACATGCAAAAGATATGAAGAACCAAAAAGATTTTCTTTGAACCTCAAAGTGTAAAATGCATTAAGAGAATCAATGATTACAAAAGAGATCAATCCTTATGAAGGAGATCAATAAACCCTAAAAGGGAAACCCTAAATGAAACCCTAGTGTGCACACTTAATAATTAATGATTAATTAATTATTAATGTGCCTAAGTTTAGCTTAAGTAATAAAGAGGAATAAGTGACTTAATTAATTAATCAATATGATGTAATTAATTAAGCATAATACCTTATTACTCTAACAACATGCTCGACGGTGTGGTTTGTTGCAAGTTGTAGGTACTAGGAATTGACTCTACCTGAATTACCAGGTTTGAATGTGCCTTAATCCCAATGGAGATTGTTGATTTGGAGATAGCATTGGATCCCCTATGTTGATCCATCATCCTTGACGAGGATGAGTATCTGTTTTCCATACCCTGTCTGTGTGGTTAGTTCGAGTTGGTTTGTCAATTTTGTTGTTGTGTTGTCTTTCATTTCGCAGAGAGGCCATGTACTATTTGATATTCAATTCATTTGAGTTATTTGTTTGATTAGTGCCTTGATTGATTAATATATTAAAATAAAAGACTATTGTAGTTAAAAGGTATTTTGATAATTAAATAAATATTGTAATTCAGTTGTGATGTTGATAAATAAAATAATAATAATGTTTTATTTGATTTAAATAAATTGAAATTTATGATTTAATAAATAAATATATTGACTAATATGAGGTGAAAATAGGATTAAAAGTTAAAGTTAAAATTAATAAATTAAGTATTTAAAAATGGATTTATGGTGTGTAACTAAATAAAGATATTTTTATTATTAAACATTTTGATGAGTGGTAGTAATCGATAGTTAGGAAATTAAAATAAACAATTAAATAAAAAAAGGTTGCATGCAACAACAAATATGGTGGGCAGTTAATAAATTTGTTAATTGTCTAAAGAAAGGGGCTTTTGAAAAAGGATCTTTCTTCTTACCATGAATCAACTTTCTTGTTCTTAAAAAAAAAAAAACTTTCTGGATTTGGGGGTTTTTGGATTTGGGGAAATCTACAGTGGATGAGGAGATTAGAAGGGTGTCAAAACTAAAAATTGGAGATTAAGAGCTTTGTGTTAGCCTTCAACTCATCCCATTGAATTTTCCAGGTTCTTCTTTTTTGTAATTTTCTTCTTCTTTTGGAATAAATGCTTGAAAGAATACCCGTTTTCGATTTCATACTGCAGTATTTGGAACAAGTATGGTTTTTGGTGTTGCATGTTTATTTTTTGGTAGTATCCTGCATGCGATCTTCGATGTTTATTGAATTCGCCTCTTTTATCTAAGATACCATGTATTTCTCTCTTCAGCTCCTCTCAATGCATGGTACAGATGTTGATTCTAATTCCCCTGGCTGTGTCATGCTTTGGATTGGAAATAAACTTTAGTTACTAAGTTTACTTTGGAAAATTTAATCTTTATGCATATAAACAATATTTTCCTACCTTTTGTATATGTTATGCTCTCAAACTATTTGCCACTTCTTTACTATAAATTCAATTTTGGCATTGAATGTTAATGTTCCCTTATCATGAGACTTCTATGGCCCATTAGTTTGTTGCTTATGGTTCTAAACCTTTAGTTCATTATTAATAGTTCTAAACTATTAATTCGTTGTTTATAGTTCTAAACTATTAGTTCGTCGTTTATTTACATTGTGTTGTAAATCGTTGTTATCCGCATTTAGTATAATTTGGAACTTTTCCTATCAAAGTTTCATTGCATTTTAACAATTCAAAATCTTTGTTTATTCTAAATTATGCATTTAAAGTATCAACCTTGTTCTTAGAAAATGATGGAGTCTTGATGATCGAATGTGATTATGACTCTATACCTGCACTTATAGTCTCATTTGGAAAAGTATTTTAACTAAACCTTCTTATTTATTTTGTGATGATGTGTGCCCGTATTTCTTTCCTTTTCATCTTAAAAAGTAGTCTAGCGAGATTCATTTTCCGTGGTTTCCATATCTTGACAAATTTATTCATTTTTGTATTACACTTTGATTAGCCAACCATCTCTTTAATTGTTATTGCTTGAATTATGGTGGAGGCGTCTTTACTCATTTCCCTCTTATAGTCTACATTTGCAATCAAATTTAGATAAGAAACCATCTGCTTTTCCCTCTTTTCAATCCTATCGGTTGAATAATGTTATCTCCATCAAGGAAATGCTTCTCTTCCACTCATAGTTTGCCTCGTTAAATAGACAACCTTTAATTCAAACACCAATGTTAATGGATGCCATTGTAGAATACACTTGAATATCTTATGTTATTCCTCACCTTTTGCTTTGAATGTTGAGTTCTTCGTTTGGTTTTGGTTTTAATCCAATAAAATATAAATAGGGTAGGTTGTATCCACCCCTATTTTTGACATTAGGTATTCGATGAATAGACAATATGATGGAATTCGTCTTTTTATGTTTTGTAATTGGAATCAGTGGACAATCATTGTGATTGGAAATTTGAATAATAAGTTTGTGCTTTACATTTGATGTTTGGGTTGCCTTTCATTTCAATGCATATAATATACATTGGTTTATAATCTTTTAACCATTTTGATGGCCTATATTCTGCTTAGTATATCAATGCTATGCATTTTCATAGAGAATGTGTTGCGAAATATTGTTGTCTTTAGTGTTATTTATTTATATGTATATAATCCATAAATATTATTACTTGTATAAGTGAATTATGAAAGAGAGTGTTTGTAAGTAGAAATAAATGGTTTAATTAAGAAATTTTAATTGGAAATTCAATATTAGAATAAGAATTTAATTGACTATAAATAAAAGGTTTGTATGTTCATTTGAGTGAATTAACTCATTTACATGACTAAGAGTGGGAAAAAAAAAAGTTAATATTGTTAAAGAATAAAAGTTTAGGAATTTATTGTTTATAAAACTATTTAATAGAGTTTTCGTGTAAGTTAGATGGTTGGAATAAGATTACTATAGTCATTTTATAGTTTAATATTTGGATTAAATAAACACTTAAATTGAATTATGAACTAACTAAAAACGAACGAATGAAATAATGCCTAATTCTTGGTTGATGTGAAAATTCGCTATGAAGTTAATATAGATCATTATGTGGAAATTATGTATTTCATGGTTGTAATGTTTATTTGTGAGTGAGATGGTCCATGTCTCGCCTTATGTGCATGATTCTTGAAATGGGAATGATTGTGGGATTTTGTTCAATGTTTAAGTCATTGTGTGAGGTGGATATGGGAAGTCTTCCAGAGGCTTGGGGAAGAAATGTTATTGACTAAATTGTTGTGTTGATCTTGATATGATTATTATTTTACTTGTGATGTGATATTGTGGGTCTTCATCCATGCACTCATTATTTGTAGTTACGGTTGTGTATTGAGAGCGACATGGTTCATGCCTTGCTCAGGATATGTACATTTGTGATTTCCATTTTATGTGCATGATGGCTTTACCTTGTTGGTTTTATTGAGAATTCTAGCTGCTAGTAGGAGGAGTGGCTTTCAATGGAGGTCGGCACACAAAGTGGCACCAGGGTAACCCATGTGGGAGTTTCTTAACTCAATGATAACTTAAAATGAAATAGGGGGGTTGGGGAGTCTACACATTAATCAAGATAAGTGAATACCTCACCCATGTCTATAGCGCTCATTTAGGCTAAGGATGGGTTGAGAATTCCTGGTTGGAAAAACCAACTTCCTTGTCCTCATAAAAGGAAGATTGGTTCTGCATGTTTCACTCTATAGGGTCGGAGCCTAGTGAGAGGCTATCAAGACAACCATAGATGGGGGTTGGCGTCTAGACTGTCAAGATAACCCAAGGATGGAGGTCGAAGTCTAGGACTATCAGGATAACCCATGCCAAGACCATGTGATCACACTCTTCCCTCTGCAAACTAGTATTCCCTTGTTGATTTTATTCCCCTAGTGTTTGTTGTCCTCTGGAAGAAATGTATGTTCTTCTGTGAAGTGTTGTTGTTATAATGTCATTTGTTCTCTTTTTAGCCTTGTTATGTTTGTTGGTGGTCATCTTGTTGTTGTTGTGGGACCAGGTGTTATCCCCTAACATGGAGGGTGGACCTTTGGGTTCCACATGGTCGGGTGGAATGTGTCTTGTACTCCATTGGGTTTCCTTGTTGTTGATCGTTCATGTGGCAGATACTCTTGGTGATGTGGACTTCAACACTTGTCCTTGTTTGTGTGGACTATCTTTATGTACTTTTATAGAATTGAAATCAGTTGTATTGTGTATTGTAATTCTGATGTATAATCTCCCCAGTTGATCTCGGGGAAACATTGATGTAATGATGCAATGTTGTAACTAATTGTAAACTCTCTCTCTTATAATAAAAAATGTAGATGATGTTCATTGTATATTATTGTTAATTAAATTTTATTTGATATAGTTCTCATTGGTTGATATTAATGTGATGGATTCAATGTATTCCTTAATGTTAGATAAATCTTGTTAAATGAAGCAATTATTGTTAGATTAGCTAAAGGGTTTCTAGTAGCATAACCTTGGAACCTTAGAGGACTTATATTAGTATTCAAGTTATTATTATTTCTTCTACAATCTGTAGTATATTGCACTTTCAAAAAGAAAACTATATTTAGGTGTTTAGTGTGTTGTCCTCTAGGGTTTCGTAGCTAGGCATTATAGATACTCTAGAGTGAGAATTCCAATATTGTTCAATTTGCATCTTTATATTATCGATTAGCTTTTTATCAACACTTGGAAGCCTCCCACTAAAAGCCCACGTATCATTTTGAAGAGCACTGTTGAATCTTCCTCTTCTCGAGAGTGCTCAATTCAATGTTTTACGATTTAAGTTAAAATCAATACAAGTTTGTCTCATTAAACGAGCATTTCTCAAATGATGGAATACTAGTGAGGTTGTGATCACTCTTTGAGTAGCCCTTTTATCTTTTTCCTTACTAGTCTTTCTAATAGAGGTTAGAGCATTAAAAATATTTTTTACAATAAGACTTTTTTTCCGATTTTTTTGTGAGATGAATCTTCAATTTTTTTAATAATGGTCTCATTTTGTAAATCTTAAGTAATTGCACAAAAAATTGACATTGTTTGGTTAATGTATTATTGGAAAATTATTCATTAAAAAATTTCATAGCCCACAAACAAACCATTCGTTTTGACCTTTTTCCTAAAATATTATCAATTATGTTCTCATCTATTTCAACCAACCATTTAGGGGTTCTTTTGTAATTAGGTGTTACATAAGTTTTATTTTCAACATTTTGAATGTTATCAATATTTGCATTTTCAACATTTTCAATGTTATCAACATTTACATTTTCAAGTACAATGTTATTAACATTTTCATTCTTGAACTGTTTTCAATATTTTCAACATTTTCAATAACAATTTCATTTTCAACAACAGGGTATGTGCAGGATCATCATGGAAAAAACAGGCCCTTAAGTGGCAAAAAATTCAGAAAAATCAGTGTTAGGAAACTTGACGTAAAAATTTGAATAAGTTATCTATATTATTTCAAAAATATGTAAGAATAGAATCTATAGAAAATTAAATTTAGTTTCTAAACTACTAGGTTTATTTAAAAATAAGTAAAATCTATTTGGTGAAAATTTGAAATTTCAATGCAGTAGTACTTAAATTTCAGGGAAAAAATAAGTAGGTGTCTGTCTGACCACTCTAACCATAATAAAATGATAATATTTTTTTATAATATTTTATATATAAGTAGAGGATTCATGTCCAGATGTGATGCATATTTTTTGTAATTTTTTCCAAGTAAATAATTAATTATGAATTTTTTATTACAACTTTTAAAACTATAAAACTCGTGATGTCCTGACCACCTTAACTTGGTCAAAACTTCATGAAATTTAATTTTTATTTTTAATCCTATAGTATGTAGCATAGAATGTGATGCATATTTTGGATTTAAAAAGTGATAGCATTTGAAATTTATAGATGTTTTGAATCGATTATCGATCAAGACTTTAGTCGTAATTCTAATAGAAAATAAATAATAATTATTGATTAAATTCAAATTAAAGAATAATTTATATTGGTGGAAAGCTAAGAATCTCCTCTAAAACCCTTTCCGTTCATCAATTTTGGGTAAAAAAAAGGTCGTCAGCCACATACCCTACAAATACCCATAATATTGCCACTTTTTAGCCCCTCATGATCCTGCACATACCCAACATTTTCATTGTCAATAACAAATTCATTTTCAACCACATTTTCATTTTCAACATTTTCAATAACATTTTCAACAACATTTTCATTTTTAATGTTGTTCACATTTTCATTTTCAATTTCAATATGATGTTCAATATTTTCAATTTCTATTTTATTTTCACTTGAACTAACATTTAATGGTTCAAAAGAAGCTTCAATTTGAATATTTTGCATACCTTGTCTTCTTTTCCTATGACTTTTTCTATCTTTTTCTCTATATACTTCAATTTGATCTACTATAAGTTTCCTTTTACCTTTTCTCTTACACCAACTGCTACTCCCCATTGCACAAACAAAAAAACACACACAAATGATTGGAATTCTAAAAAAAGTGTTAGAGAATCTTTAAAAGCTTAATTTAATCTGATGTAGACAAAAAGCATGAGAATTTCACGATAGAAAGAATGTAGGGACCATTGAAATACTCAAAACGGTCCCATTTTTGTTTTTTATAAAACTTAAAAAATGGATATCTGTTTTGAAATGGATATCCGTTATGTCTTCTAATCGACATACCCACAAATCTTCTTCACAATCTAAAAATAGAGAAAACAGATATCCGTCTATAACGGATATCTGTTACCTCTAGTCTTCAAAATAACAATGTCATAATATATATTTTTGTTATATATTAATTTACTATGTTAAATTATTAAATAATAATATATTAATATATTCCAAACCCCATTTCTTGGACCCATTTTTTCAAACAAGCACTACATTGCCAATTTCACCGAATTAGCAAACTAGTGGGTGAAATTGGCATCCTAATTGGGCATGTTTAAAAATGGGTCCAAGAAATGGGGTGTCCTGGTGATGTACATCACCAGGACACCCCATTTCTTGGACCCATTTACATCACCAGGACACCCCATTTCTTGGACCCATTTTTTCAAACAAGCCACTACATTGTCAATTTTGCCGAATTGGAAAACTAGTGGGTGAAATTGACATCCTTACTTGGCCTATTTGAAAAAATGGGTCCAAGATGTGGGATCTCCCTATGATGTGAATCACCAGGAGACCCCATTTCTTGGACCCATTTTTTCAAACATGCCACTACATTGCCAATTTCACCGAATTGGCAAGCTAGTGGGTGAAATTGGCATCCTAACTTGGCCTATTTGAAAAAATGGGTCCAAGAAATGCATTATTTCGATGATGTGAATCACCAAGAGACCCCATTTCTTGGACCCATCTTTTCAAATCGGCCACTACATTGCCAATTTTACCGAATTGGCAAGCTAGTAGGTGAAATTGGCAACCTAACTTGGCCTGTTTGAGAAAATGGGTCCAAGAAATGGGGTATTCCAGTGATGTGCCAATTTCACTGAATTGGCAAGCTAGTGGGTGAAATTGGCAACCTAACTTGGCCTGTTTGAGAAAATGGGTCCAAGAAATGGGGTCTCCTAGTGATGTAAATCATCACGAGACCCCATTTCTTGGACCTATTTTCTCAAATAGACCAAGTTAAGTCCCTTAACCATTAATCCCTCAACCCTCAACCCCTATACCCTCTACCCTATAAATTGGAACCTCAACCCTAAACCTTCAACCACGTACCCTCAAACCATTAACCTAAACCCTAAACCCTCTACCCTCTACCCTAAACCATCAACCCTAAACCCTTACACCCTAAACCCTTAAACCGTCTACCCTCTACCCTCAACCCAATACCCTAAACCATCAACCTCATAGGTCCTCAACCCTATACCCTCAATTATCTCTCTCACTCACTCACCATATACATAGGACTCTCAACCCCAATCCTTCAACCATATGTACCCTCAACCCTATTTGAAAAGTGACTCTATCACTTCTCAGGAGTTAGAGGAAAACCAAGACGACGAACCTTCGACTCCGACAACCAAGTTGATCCGTAAACCCTATACCCTCAACCTAATACCCTAATCCCTCAACCCTATAGATTGTCAACTATATACCCTCAATTCTCAACCCTCTACCCTATACATTAGATCCTCAACCCTCATATATCTCTTTCCCTCTTTCCTCTTCTCTCCTTCTCTCTATCTCAGTTCCCCCTCCATCTCTCTATTCATCCATTCCTCCCTCTCTACCCTAATCCCTCAACCCCAAACCCTCAACCCTTAAACACTCAACCCTAAACCCTAAACCCTCTATCCTAAACCCTATACCCTCAATTCTCTCTCTCTCACTCACTCACTCCTATCTCTCCCCCTTCTACCATTAACCCTCTACCCTCTACCCACAACCCTTAATCCCTCTACCATTAAACCCTCTACTCTCTACCTAATCCTTAAACCATATACCCCCAAACCTATACCTTCAAACCTAATCCTTAAACTATATACCCTCAAACCTATACCCTAAACATTCTACCCTCAACCCTTAACCCTCAACCCTAAACCCTTTAACCCTAAACCCTTAAACCTTCTACCCTATACCCTCAACCCAATACCCTATACCCTCAACCCTAATCCCTCAACCCTCAACCCTTAAACCCTAATACCCTCAACCCTAAACCATCAACCCTTAAACCGTTAAACACTCAACCCTAAACCCTAAACCCTAAACCCTCAACCCTCAACCCTTAAACCATAAACCCTTACACCATCTACCGTCTACCCTTAACCCAATACCCTCTACCCTCAACCCTAATCCCTCAACCCTTAAACCCTTAAAACCACTTAGTAAACTCTCTACCCTAATCCATCAACCCTCTTGACCCATAATCCCTCAACCCTTAAACCCTAATCCCTCAACCCCTATACCCTCTACCCTACACATTGGACCCTCAACCCTAATCCCCCAACCCTATACATTCAACCCTCTACCCTCAAACTTAAACCCTCAACCCTTAAACCATCTACTCTCTACCCTCAACCCTTAAACCCTTAAACCCTAATCCCTTAACCCCTATACCCTCTACCCTATACATTGGACCCGCAACCCTATACCCTCAATCCTCAACCCTCAACCTTAAACCCTCAACCCTCAACCCTTAAACCCTCTACCCTCTACCCTATACATTAAACCCTCAACCCTAAACTCTCAACCCTCAACCCCTAATCCCTCAATCCTCAACCCTCAAACCCTAAACCCTCAACGTCGATACTCTTTATCCTATACATTGGACTCTCAACTCTAATCCCTCAACCCTATAGGTCATCAACCCTATACCCTCTATTCTCATCCCTCTACCCTATACATTGGATACTCAACCATCATATATATATGTCCCTCCCTCCTCTTCTCTCCTTCTCTCTATCTCACTTCTCCGTCCATCTCTCTATCCATCCACCCCTCCCTCTCTACCCTAATCCTTCTACCCTAAACCCTAAACCCTCAACCCTTAAACCTCAACTCTTAAACCTCTGTACTCCTCAACCTAATACTCCTCTACTCCTAAAAACCATAATCCCTTTAACCCTTAAACTCCTAAATCCAAGAAAACTTCTACTCTTAAATCCCTAAACTCCTCAACCCTAACCTCTTTAGCCCTAAACCCTCAACCTTCTACCTCAACCTCAACCCTTAAACCCTAATCCCCTCAACCTCTATACTCTATAATTCTATACATTGGACCCTAACCCTAATCCTCAATCTTGTACCGAGTACCTCTAACTTTCTAATTCTCAACCTTAAACCATCAACCCTCAACCCTCAACCCTCAACCCTCAACCCTTAATCCCTCAACCCTCAATCCTTAAACCCTAAACCCTAAACCCATATACCCTCTACCCTTTACATTGGACCCTCAACTTAATCCTTCAACCATATATCCTCAAACCTATACCCTAAACCCTCTACCCTCAACCCTAAACCCTTAACCCTAAACCCTTAAACCTTCTACCCTATATCCTCATCCCAATACCCTCTACCATCGACCCTAACCCCTCAACCTTCAACCCTTAAACCCTATAGGTCCTCCACCCTAATCCCTCAACCCCTATCGCTTTCTCTATCTATACATATCACCTCTCCCTCCCTCCCTCCCTCCCTCATACCCTTTCTAATTGTCTTTATCTACCCTCTCCCTCTTTCTATGTACCTCTCATTCAATCAATCCCTACCACCCTCTCTCGCTCCCTCTATCTATCTCTCTATATCTCCCTCCCACTCTCTCCCACTCCCTCTCTCTCCCTCTCTCTCAAGTCTCTCACTCCCACCCCCTCTCTCTCTTAGGTCTCTCCCTCTAGCAACCTACCTAGGTAACTCTCTCTCTCTCTCCCCCCTCTATCTATCCCTCCCACCCTACCTAGATAATTCTATCTCACTCCACCCCCTCTTCCTCTCCCTCTCTCAGGTTACTCCCTCCCACACCCTCTCCCTCTCTCAGGTCTCTCACTCACACTCCCTCTCTCTCCCACTCCCTCTCTCTCGCACTCCCTCTCACTACCTATCTCTCAAGTCTCTCCCTCTCACCCCCCTCACACTCTCAAGTCTCTCACTTTGGAACCATACCTACATAACTCTCTATTTCTCTTTGTCTCTCTCTCCCCCCTCTCTCTCTCCCTCTCTCAATTATCTCTTTCCCACCCCCAGCTCTCTCTCTCTCTTTCTCTCTCTCTCTCCCTCCCTCTATCCCTCCCACCCTACCTACCTAAGTCCCTCTCACTCCAACCCCTTCTCTCCCACTCCCTCTCTCTTAAACTCTCACTTCCACCACCCTCTCTCTCTCTCTCTCTCTCCCTCCCACCCTACCTAGACAACTCTAGATATATCTCTCTCTCTAAATTCTCCCTCCCTCTAAAGACATACATAAATACACTTATACTTACATACATACAAGCATACATGTACATGTGTAGATACAATCTTACATACATATATGCATACATACAATATACATGGATTGATACATACATGCATACATACATACACACATACATGGCATACAAGCATACATGTACATACAAACATAAAAATATATAAACATACATTCAATAGAGTAGAATTTAACATAAAGCAAGACATAACATGAGCATGTTATACCACACTCACGTTATGTCTTGCTAGACATGTTCCCCACAAATGCAAAAAACCATGTCAAAACTGAGATATAACATGAGTGTGTTATAACATGCTCACGTTATATCTTGCTTTGGGAATCCCCAAGCCTTGGGATTGGTATTTGCCTTGGAATACCAACCCAAAGGCTTGGAGGGTATTCTCAAAGACTTGTTTTTGTAAATTCTACAATATTTCACATAATCGGGTTCATGCTCACCATCAAGATTGCACGTGGTTCAATATCAAATAAATTGAACATCTGGGTAATGTTAGGTTCTCTCTTAGCTATCCAACGATGTAATTTTTTTCACTTTCTAACAATGTTAAGCCTTTCATCCATAATTTATTTTGTTTGTGTCTCTTTTTTGGCAAAAAATAGTTTTTGGTGTTTTTTTTCGTTATAAATTAACCATTCATCAAAATTTCAAATAAATTACATTTTTAGAAACTAGACTCCATTCTATAATTTTTTTTAAAAAAAATCAATTAGTTTCCAAAATTTGTAGGGGTGGCATAACCAAAATTCTATTTTTCAAGAAGTGTCCACTTAGAAAATTAGTAAAAAATCAAATATTCATTAAAAAATTATCAGAAAAATCATGCATAATTTATATACAATTAGCTAACTTCTGACCATAGCAATTTTTAAAATACTAAAAAAAAGTTCACCGTGCTAGGGTCGTACAAGAGTTGCTATGTTTTGTTTTTCTAACAAAAACAACACCAATTTGTGTATGTCCCTCTATTGAACCCCATAATCTCAACCATTTTCAAAATAAATTAGTAGTTTAGAAAGTAGAATTGGAGCACTTCGATCCTTGTTTTTGTTCCATCTCAAGATTTTGAGTGTAACTATCCTCAATTTCGCGTCCATGGTCAGCATTTCCTGATTTCAAATAAAAAGTGGCCACTTAAGCCCCTTTTTTAGGAACCATCTTTTTGCACTTACCCAAAGAAGCATGCGTACTAGTCACCAAAAGTCAATTTTTGAAGTTGATTTGGGAATCATTCACCCAGGGCGAATCGGTCCTGAGTTAGGGTTTGTCTACAACTTTTGGGAGCCTCTACTATAGATCTGAATCTTCCAATTTATCCAAGTTTCAGGTTCAAAAAGTCAAAAATAAATTATGTAAGTGAGTTTCCATGAGATGAAAACTTTCATGATGACTTTTGCAACTTTGACAAGTTCTTCAATTTTTCTCTTCAAGAGATCTTGAATTATTCTTCCACCTAAATTTGCAATCACAAATCAAGAGGGATTTTTTTAATTTTTGGTGAATGGGGGTTTTCCTTGCTCAAACCCCATTTTGGTAATCAAACCTTGAAATAAAATAAAACATGAAAAAAGGAATGAAGAATGAACAAAGCAATGTTACCACTCAACAAAACCTTGCATAAACCTTGGAATGTAAATTTGTAACTTGCATGAAATGGATTTAATGGATGTGGATATTGAACCTTGAATCTTGCTTGAAATAATGGCTTTGAATGTTTGAATGGATCATGAAACCTACATCACCATATTAGCTCCAATAACATGCATGATGCAGTAAGACTTTGACATGACAATTGGATCTTGATTGCTGCAATAAAACTTCAGTAAATATGCTCTTGAATGCTTTGAATTTCTCTTGAAATTCTCTTGATGTCTCATAAAATTTCTAGATGAAACATAGTGAAATAACCTTATATTTATAGATATGTATCCTTAATTTCTCAAAATTCAAATAACACAAGATGACATCTGAATATAGATTTGAGATTATAAAAATACTGCCAAAAACATAATTTAAATTTAGGTCCTATTTCTAAGGGAGGACCCATTCACCCATGGGTGAATGGGTCCTAGGTCCCTAAACCTAGGACACACATTTCTCAATGAGAAGTGTTATGTTAAGGCATTAATGAATGTCAAGATTCCTCTTTGGAAAATGTAATTAAATAGGCTTGTTAAATGAATTAAGGGGCCAATTAAGGAAAATTAAGCTCAATTAATTGAAGAATCCCTAAATAAGTGCCAAAGTATAAATAAATGCATTTTACAAGACAAAAACAAGGCACAATTAAGTCCAAATTACCTAGGAGGGCCCAAACAAGTGTGAAATGTAAAAGAGATACATTTTTCTACACTACATTTAGCCCTCACTTTAGAGAGGATGACCTTGTGTCAAACTCACACTAAAGTAGACATTCAAAAAATATGTATGAAACAACAACAAGATTACTCAATCATACAATGCAAAAGACTAAAAAGAAAAGTAAAAAGAAAAAGACAAATCAAGCCTCGACTGTCCAACATGATGTAGAACACGCCTCAACTATTTTTCCAAAAGAAAAGGGTGGATCAAGGCTTAATTGTCCAACGCAATGTGGAACATGTATTGATTTTTTGTCCAAAAATGTTCACAAGTGGAATACTATTTCCACTATGCAAACAACAACACATGCTCACTCCGAGTTAATGGAACCTTGGGCTGTCCACTAGGTGAGCCTCCAAAAACTAGCTAAGTGAGAAATTCATGCTAGGTCTACAAGATCTCACCATACAATGAGAAATTCATGCTAGTTCTACAAGCTCTCATCATACTAACCATACCAAAGCTATCCCTCTAATAACTCTGATAAGGCACCACAAAAATATAAATTTCGAGCTTCATAAGGTTAACAAATTGTATTATGCTAAACACTTATGAATGAAATACAAATAAAGTTTGTTCAAAGGGGATTTTCTTAGTTCATGTAAGGTCTCCTCTTAGGGAACATTGTGCCTAATATCTCCAAGAGAGGAAAAGTCAAGGATAAAAGATTCACAACTTAGGGAATGCAATGTGTAACATCACCACTAAGAGGAAATTCATATGCCAAGAAATATCACACTCTTGGAGGACATCAAACCCAATGAAACCACCACGAAAAAGATGCATCATAGGAAGAAAGAAAATCACACAATGAAACATAAGGAATGTCAAAATTTTCAAAAATAATGATGCCAATGTATGCCCCCACTTTAAATAAATTTCTAACACCATTGTTGTGAGCACTTTACTTTAAAGTAGCCAATAATCAATGCTAAACAATAAAGGAGACATGAGAGATTATTCAGAAAGCCCTATGTCAAGTCAAATGTTTCCAAATGAAGCTACGCCATGAAAAAGAAAGAGGGATTGCCCCCAAAATGAAATCCCAAAAATCACATAAGGGATCTACGGATTCAAGGTCAATATGTCTTTGCTACAATGTTGTTGTGGAGCTAAAAAATGTCATCATTCCCCAAATACTCATAGAACTAGAAGAATGACACATACAGAGTGAAAACAAAGAAAAATATTTTGGGTCAACATGGAAGAGACCTAAATGTCTTGATGCCTTGCTTCATCCCCAAAAAGAAAACATAGGACAAAGGAAAAGATAAAAGTTTATGACATATGGAAGAATGTATATACAAATAGAGGAATTCACATGAAGAGATACATCAAATAGAACAATGTGGGGGATCACATTACACAGATGAAATCAGACAAAGAACATGTAAAAGAAAACAAAAACAAGACTAGTAAGGCACATGTGATTCAACCTATAGCAGGTCATTTGCACCCCAATCTTGTTCAATTTACGTGGAAGGTGGACAACTAGCCAAAGGGACAACATCAAGTGCCAAACTAGGACAAGCACCAAGTTCAAGGTTCTTATTAGGAAGATCATCATTTAAGCTCATAGAAGATGAAAACAATGAATTTAACTCATTATACACTTGCTCATCAATCTTAGAAGTTTCATTATCAGCATCCAAGTTTATCACAATAGGAGGTCTAATGACAATATCCATAGAATTTTGTAACTTATGTTGTGGAAAAGGTGAAGGATTATCATACATTTCTTGAGAAAATTTTGGATTTTGATTTTCTATGTTATTCTTTTCTTCTTTTTCTTGTAATGAATGAGAAATAGCATGGCGTCTATGCCTACACTCTAGCATTTCAATTTCTTTTCATTCAGTTTTCAAGTTATGATTGTGTAGGATCAGGTTTGTCAACCATAGGTTTCTTTTCTTCCCTTAAGGGAGGAATGAAAGAAACCATGGGAGGTTGTTCAACCACTTTCTCTTTAGCTTTGTAAACATTTTTTACTTTAGGAGGCACAATAGGATTTTTTTAATTATCTCATAGTCTCTTATAGGAAATAGGGGGAGGATTCTTCATAAGTTGGTCTTGGTTACTTGAAAAGGATTTTGGTTCAATCATGTTTTCATCTAGAATGGGAGGCTCAATCATGGGTTGAGGCATATTGGTAAGGGATAATTCTACCATGTTCTTTTCCTTATAATTTTGATAGGATTTGAAAAAGAATTCTTCATGGGGTCAAATAGGTTTAATAGGCTCGAGCCAAAAGAAACCCAATGACAAATTCCCACGGGAAGACAAAGGATTAAAACCACTATGATGCACAATAAATATTGAATTTCCAAATAGAAAATTTAAACATTTATGCACAGTCGATGGGATGACATTCATGGAGCGAAGCCATGGATAGCCTAACTTCACATGAAATTGGTCCAAAGTCGGGATGATGTTGAATAAGACACTTAATGTTTTCAATTCAAATTTAGGTGTAGGATTATCAAGACTATCATAGGGCAAGCAAAACAATTATACATTTTGATCCATGCTTTCATTTTTTCACATGTATCTTGATAAAACTCATGCACAAATATTAATTCTTTAGTAGTCACATTTTCTACACAGACGAGATCAATTAATATCCCATTGGTAGGCTTGTCATTGATTATTCCATCTATGTAAAGAGGACCATCAAGTGCATGTTTAAGTATGTCTTATTGTGAGAAATAAATTTCATGCAACATTTTAGTTATTTCCTTACAAGGTTTGTTGAATGCGCAAGACAATTGAGAGGGGGGTGAATCATTTGTAGCAAATTAAAATATCTAAACCCTCAATAGTAATCAAATCCACAAGCATTCAATAAACCCTTATTCTGTTAAAGCGATTAAACATGAAATGTAGATAAAAAAACTAAAATAACAACACCATACACAAGAGAACACCAAATTTATGTGGAAATCCCAATGAGGGAAAACTACAGTGAGGATTAGCTCAAAATATAAATAATTGCAAAACTAGTATAAGGGCTCACATCCAAAATAGGACACACTATACAAAAAGGCTCACATCTAGGGCTCACTGCCATAGAAAGAAATAAAAGAAAATAGAAGAGATTTGTTACATAGAGAACAACTTATCAATGAAACAAGGAATCCACCACAAATGCTCTAACACTTTTGCATCCTTGCATGAAATATTTCAGACACCTTCAACTCACTACTTTCAAGAATTCAACAGTTGAAATTCACACTGCTTTGCTCAAATTCGCATCATACACATCACTTGCATTGATCTCACATCTATCTTGATTCTCTCTTACATATCACAACATCATTACCTTTATTTATATCAATCTCAACCTCAAAATCCTTCTCTAAGGTTGGCAAGTATCCATTACACTTACAAATTCAAATTAGGTCAACACCTAAACATTCCCATGACAAATAGGAATGAAGGTGACCCATATAAATCCTTAATTAGGACCCAAATAGATCCCAAAACATCTCAATACACTTTCATAAACCTCACACGTAGTGTTAACACAAGGTCATTCAATACCCATACTAAACACCATAAACATTAAGTACATGCTTCCTTAAATCAATTTGAAACTTATGGACAATAAAATTTACATAAACATGATCTATAATAATCTTCTAACCACCTAAGATCCATCAAACACTTCATCCAAACTTGCATCATACAAATACTTCAACTCAGGACAACTAGTAAACCTTATTTTCACATTGATGCATGAAATACATACTGTTCTATACCAAATCAAGTGAAACCTTGAATTATAAAAGATAAAAAAATTATATGCAACTTCCCAAATCCACACAACCTAAAGCCAAACTACAAAGAAACACAAAGAAAATACATTTCTCCTAGACCACAAAAAACATCATTAAAAAATTGGTTCACACACTGGTGAAAATATCTCACTTTGTACAATGATTCAGAAACCCAAATTCTAAATATAGTAACCTCTAACAACCTTGAACAACATATCAGATCTGCATAGGTATAGCCTCAACATAGAAGAAATTTGGAGCACATCCTGGAGCACATTCTAAACACTTACACAACATGGTTTTCTTTTTTTTATCAAATTTTCTCAAAAGCACTTGGAATCCAAGTACTAGAGACATCATATCAACTCATTAATTCATTCCATTGCATCTTAAAACATGCAACATAAAGATAGTTCCATGTACTCCTGCAACAACCTATTCTCCTATTTTTCACAATTTTCTCAATATCCTTAGCATCTTCATCATGCAACAACTTCCTTAACACATAATTGACATCAATGACAACACCATTCAGTAGACTTCTTATTGACATCAATGACAACACCTTCATACTTGCAAAAATCTCCCCCTTTGTCATTGATGGCAACACAAGATGTGAAAAACCATCAAATATGACACACACAATCTCCTTTTTTTCAGATTAGATGGCCTACATAGCATTCCTGCACTCTCTCCCCCTTACAGGATTCTCTCTCCTTTCTCATTTTTTCACATGATTCTCTCTCCCCCTTTGACATCAATAGAAAATGATAATTTTTTTTGGATTGTTCTCCCCCTTTGACACAAAACCAAGATACTTACTTTGAATACTCCCTCTTAGGAGTACACTTAACCAAAACAACAACTCTACACCAATGACAACATATGACACTACCTACTCCCCCTAAGAGGTAGCCACCAACATTAGTCCAAAAAGGAGATAGATCCATAGATCCACTAAACTGATGCATCTCCATATGCATCTAGTTCAAGGAAAGAGGGGAAATAACCCATAGCTTCTCCTGACAATACTCAAAAGTATCTTTAGAAAGAGCCTTATTAAATATGTTACCATTATTATCCTTTATAGGTATATATTCAAGCTTTACCTCATTCTCCATAACCTTCTCTCAAAAAGTGATAATTGATAGATATATGATTTTTCCTTGAATGCATCACTAGATTGTTTGAAATGTTAATTGCACTTGTATTATCACAAAGGATAGATATAGGCTCATCATACACTACTCTAATATCCTTCAATGTTTGTCTCATCCACAAAACCTGTGTACAACATGATGCTACCACAATATACTTAGCCTCTACAGTGGATAAGGAAACTAAATCTTGTTTCTTACTCAACCATGACACCAATCTACATCCAAGAAACAATGTACCACCACTTGTACTTTTTCTATCATCAACACAACCAACCCAATCTATATTTGTGTAAGCATTTAATGTGAAGTTAGTATCCTTAGGATACCACAAGCCATAATTTAGAGTGCCTCTTAAATATCTAGATATCCTCTTCACTACTACAACACGTGTTTCTTTAGGTTCTTCTTGAAATCTAGCCACAAGACAAACTGCATGCATGATATCCGGTCTAGTAGTAGTTAGATATAACAGTCCACCAATCATAGATCTATATTTGCTCTGATCAAACTTAGGTGAATCATCATTTTTTCCCAATTTACAACTAGTCACCTAGGAGTGCATAACAGTTTGGAGTCATTCATTCAAAACGTCTTCAACATCTCTTTGACATGCTTATACTATGAAATGAAAATCCCTTTATCTATTTGATTGATTTGTAGCCCAAGGAATGAATTCATCTCCCCAAACATTGACATTTCAAAATCTTTATGCATCTCTTCAGAAAATTTCTTACACATAGCTTCATTACCACCAAATATAATCCCATCCACATAAACAACCACTATCAAGATCTTGTCTTCCTCAATTTTGAAGTAAAGATTACTATTTGCAGTGCCTTTACTGAATCCTTGTATCAAATATCTATCCAATCTTGCATACCAAGCTTTGGGAGCTTGCTTCAATCTATATAATGCCTTCTTCAATTTACACACCATATCTAGTTGATCTAACAACTGAAATCCTTCTGATTGTTCCATGTAGACCTCTTCTTCCAATTCACCATTCAGAAAAGTAGACTTCACATCCATCTAATAAACTTTAAAGTCTTTATGTGCTAAAAATGCCAAAAACACTCTAATATCTTCTATCCTAGCCACAGAGGAAAATGTCTCCTCAAAGTCTATTCCTTCCACTTGTGAGTAACCCTTACACACAAGTCTTGCTTTATTTCTTACCACTTCTCCATTCTCATTTAGCTTGTTTCTGAATACCCACTTAGTTCCAATTATGTTCTTGTTTTCCAGTCTAGGAGCCAATTCCCAAGTCTTGTTTTTCTCAATTTGCATAAGTTCTTCCATTGCCTTCATCCAATGTTCATCTTTGCATGCCTCACTCACTGTTTTAGGTTCAACTTTAGAAAGTAAACCCAAATTTACCTCTACTTCAACAACTCTTCCTTTTGTCTCCAATGATTTGATCTTTGAAATGATTATTTTATACATACTAAGGGTTTTAGAGGTCTTCTCTGGAGCTTCTTCCTCTTCATTCTACACTTCTTTTTCATCATCTTTTTCATCATCTTTTTCTTCTTCTTTGTATTCAAGTTCATCTCATACATATCCATCCACTACAATTGAATTTTGTAATTTTTCATCAACCTTCACATTTGCACTTTCAACTATCTTTCTTAACCTTTTGTTATAACATCTATAATATTTTTTTCTAGTAGAATATCCAAGGACGATACCTTCATCAAACCTTGCATCAAATTTTCCTAAGTTTTCTTCATCTATCTTGATGTGACATTTTCTTCCAAATACTCTAAAATACTTCACAGTGGGAATTCTTCCATACCATAGCTCATAGGGAGTCTTTATGTTGTTAGCTCTAGCTTGAACTTTGTTAAGTATGTAAAAATTAGTATGAATTTCTTCTCTCTAGTAGACTTTCAGTAGATTTTCTTCTTTCATCATAGTCCTAGTAGCTTCTTGAATAGTCCATTTTTTCCTCTCAACCACTTCATTATACTAAGGAGTTTGATGGAAAACAAGTTCCTTTTTATTCCATGAAATTCATAAAACATGTTAAATTTATTGGAGGTGAATTCACCACCTCTTTCAGACCACAAACATTTTATTTTCAAATCCATCTCATTCTCAACCATAGCTTTAAATTACTTGAATTTATCTAATGCATTATATTTTTCTCTAACAAAAGTAACACATGTCATTCTAGAATAATCATCAATCAAAAGCATGAAATACTTGTCACATTGAAGAATTCTCACCTTTGTAGGACCACAAATATCTTTATGTACCAATTCCAATATTCCAATAGCAGATTGTTCCTTTCCTTTGAAATTACTCCTTGTTTGTTTTCCAAATTGACAATTCTCGTAAACAACATTGATAGGCTTTGTGATTCTCGTTAGGTTTGGCACTGCATGGACTGAATTGATTCTCACCAAATTATCAAAATTCATGTGACACATCCTTTAGTGCCATAACCAACTATAATTAATCTAATACATAAAGCAATGGCCATCAACACCCTTAAGCTAATACATATTCCCATTTATCTTCTCACTAGTAGCAATCATAGTTCTAGACCCTTTTATGATCTCACATGTTTCATCTTTAAAAAAAGTATTATATCTTTGCTACACATTTGTCCAAGACTCAAAATATTATGCCTAAAACCCTTAAAATAGTAAACATCATCAGTATTATTCTTGCTATCAAAACTGATTGAACCTATTCCACAAATCTTCGCTCTTGAATCATCTCCAAATTTAACTAATCCTCCATCATACTTTTAAAGTTTAACAAACTTAATTTTATCTCCAGTCATGTGATTAGAACAACCACTATCAATAACCTAGTAATTCTTATCTTCTATCACATGAAAAGTAGAAACCAAAGTACCTTCAACCTTATCCTTCTTCTTCAGAACACTTTCCTTCACACAACTTTCAGGGTTAGTAGAACTAGATTCTTCCTTTATAGCCAAGAACAAGCATTCATTATCATCAAAGTCTCCATAATTAGATTCATCATCAAAAATACCAACATCTTCTTTAACATAGTAATCTCTTTTAATCGTCTTCCCTTTATTCCTCTTACTTTGATTGTTTACAACTCTTTTTGGACATCTTGAAGCATAATGGCCTATTTCACCACAGCTAAAACATTTGAAAGGTATTTTACCTTAATAATTATTGGTGCCCTTTTTCATCCTTCTTACAAATTTAGCTTCCACATCATCAAGATCATCTGAATCTGAATCTTCAACCTTTTCTTATTTTCTATCCTTAAAAGTAGTTTCCACTTTTGTACTATTTTTCAAGAAAATATTTTCTCATTTCAAATGAAGTTAATATACCAATCAACTAATCTCTAGAATAAGTATTAAAATTTCTAACTTCCTCAATAGCAGATACCTTTTCACTGTACGAATCAGGAAGAGTTCTGAGAATTTTCTTTACCACCCTAGGTTCTTTAACTTGTAGACCAATACCTCTCATAGCACTTACCAGTTCATCAACCCTCTTCATGTAGGTTGTAATTGTTTCATCTTCAAACATTCACATGGTCTCAAATTGTGCCTTCAAATTCTGCAACTTTTCTTGTTTAACCTTGGCATCCCCTTCATAAATACTTTAAAGCTTATCCCAAACTTCTTTAGCAGTCTTAAGATTCATAAACTTAATCAATTTAGAATTTGAAAGACTATTTGTAATAATATTTTTTTCCTTAGAATTTACCTCAGGTGCCTTGATCTTTGATGCAGAGCATCATAACCAAACACCCAAAAACATCATTTATTCAAGGTATTTCAATCCCAATCAAATCAAGAGAAGATAAAATATACAAAATTCAACATTTCATTTAACTTTCATCAAAATCAAACTCATTTCACTATCTTTGCAACATTCTCCAAGTTCTTAAACTCAAAACCACATAGTACTTCAAGCAATCACCAATATATTCATTCTTCAAGGAAAAAGAAGAACTAAAAATTCTCCCTTATCAAACCATCAAACCACTGCATTTATCATGATTGATTACAATAGCTCATTTATAGATTTACAAACTCACAACTCACCGAATTCACCATTCTTGACAACTTACATCATAAGGAAAAAGACCACCATTCTCTCAATCTCACCTTAACCTATTACCAAATCTTTAAAGCACTATAAAACATCATAAATTTTTCCATAGCATCCTTAGAAAATACTATCCAAGTTAACTTTCATCAGTCACATGACTATCCCAGCATATCTGTATACAAACACCATTAGAACACGCAAGTCCAAACACCATACTATCAAACTCTACCTTCCATACCTTAACCAAGCATAGGTACAATTGTAACTTCATCCCATAAACAAGATTTAGGAATTTATGATCACTTATTTTCACTATACATCAAATTTACTGTTTGACCCCACAATGCCATATTCCTTTAGTGGTTAACAAACCCTTGAATCAAGTGTATACATATCTAGAAAAAAATCATGTAAAACATCTTAACACTGATTTAGAGACCATTTTCAGTCAACAATAACATAGCATAAGATTTCAATAACCTATTTCAAATAAATCATCAATTTCTTACACTGTACGTTGCTAAAAGGCTACTCAAATAGGCTTGTTTTGCAATGGAAGTTCTCATAAATCTCCACCAAAACACCAATAAACCTCAAATAGTCACTATGCATGCCACAAAACTCAAGATTCAATCAACTTTAAGGATTGAAAGGCTTAAAAACAATATGTACTATTAAACCCTTGTTTCTAGGGTGAAAAGACACCAAAACAAGGAGGGTTTTGTAGATAACACACTTACAAGCCTCCAGACCTCCAACCAACACTTGGAACAAGTTTCATGATGTCTACCCAATCCTTTAAATTCATCTCCAAACCCATGCACACGTTAATCCTTCAAAACCATGTTCGAATGCTTCATTTTCAAGAGGAAAACTCATATTTTAACCTGAAACATCATATTCTTGTGTTTCCACCTACTACCCTGCCAACATTCAAAACATTAAACACGATGAAAATTTACTAACTACAATCCATCCCCTTGATCTACCATGCCTAGATCGATGGGATGGAGACCTTATGCCCTTAAAGGACCCTCAAACCCTATTTTAAGGGTTTACTCAATTATTATTTTCAAAACCTTCTCAAACTATGTAAATCTTCTTCAAAACACTTCCAAAAGAATAAATGATTCATTGTCCTACAAAAAATAACAAGTTGACAACCTCAAGATCACAATACAGTCCGTATAGGGACTGATAAAAGAAGGAGAACACATAATTTTGTAGATAGAGCCTTTATTTCTCAAATTTTATTACAAGAATACAATGGGGATTCCTTTTCCTCACCTTACCCTTGCTTTTTATAGCTTTTCCAACTAATAACCACCCCCTCAACTACCTTGAAAGACCTATTTTCACTTTTTATTTTTCACATTTCTTTTTTTTGTGTTTTTTTACATATTTGAAACATGAGTTTTGACTTGAACATTATAAATTCACATATTAGCCTTTTGAGGGCATTCAATGTCCTAGGTGCTCCTGCACCAATCTCATCCCTTGTGCTCAGACCATTTGCAGGTGGAGTATATGTACTCTTATAAGCCTTTTCAATCTCATATCCCTGACATTCCAGATATCCTTCCATCTTTTTCTTCCATAATGCATAGTTTGTTCTATCAAATCTAGGGTAATCAATTTGCCTCACCATCTTAGATCTACCTTAAGTAGTTAAGCTCTTTTCCAAGGAACCTCGTTCTAATACTAATTTTTGAATGAACAAGAAAATTGAGAGGGGGGTGATTAGTTGTAGAAAATTAAAACATCTAAATCCTCAACAGTAATTAGATCCACATGCATTCAATAAACCATTATTCTGTTAAAGTGATTAAACATGAAATGCAGATAACACAAATTTAAATAACACACCATACACAAGAGAACGCCAGATTTACATGGAAAACCCAATGAGAATTAGCTCAAAATATAAGTAATTGAAAAAATGGTACAAGGGTTCACTGCCACAAAAATAAATACAAGAAGATAGAAGAGATTTGTTACATAGAGAACTACTTCTCAATGCACCAAGAATCCACCACAAATGTGCCAACATTTTCACAACCTTGCATGAAAGATTTCAGACACCTTCAGCTCACTTCTTTTAAGAATCCAACACTTGAAATTCACACTGCTCTACTCAAATTTTCATCATACACATCACTTGCATCGATATAGCATCTATCTTGATTCTCTCACATCTCACAACATCATTACTCTTATTTATATCAACCTCAACCTCAAAATCCTTCTCTCAGGTTAGAAATTATCTGTTATACTTACAAATTCAAATTAGATTGTCACATAAACATTCTCGTAGTGGATGGGAATGAAGGAAACCCATATAAATCCTCAATTAGGACCCAAATAGATCCCAACCCATCTCAACACGCTTTCATAAACCTTGCATGTTATGCTAACACAAGGTCAGCTAATACCCATGCTAAACACCATGAACATTAAGTATGCACATCCTTAAATCAATCTAAAACTCATAGAAAATAAAATTAACTTAAACATGATCTAGAATAATCTTCTAACAATTTTATATCCATCAAAAACTTCATCAAAACTTGAATCATACAAATACTTCAGCTCAAGACAACTGGTAAACCTTATTCACACACTGATGCATGAAATACACACTATTATATACCAAACCAAGTGAAACCTTGAATTATAAAATATAAAAAACATTATATGCAACTTCCCAAATCTATACAACTTGAAGCCAAACTACAAAGAAATGCAGAGCAAATACATTTCTCCTAGGCCACAAAAAAATCACTAAAACTAGTTCACACACTAGCAAAAATATCTCACTATACAATTATTCAAAAACCCAAATTCTAAATATAGAAACCTCTATCAACCTTGAACAACATATCAAATCTGCATAGGAATAGCCTCAACACAGAAGAAACACAGAGCACGTTCTAAACACCAGCACAGTACTATTTTCTCTATTTATCAAATTTTCTCAAAAGCACTTGGAAGCCAAGTACCAGAGACACCATCTTAGTTCATTAATTCATTCCAACTCATCTTCAAACACTACAACATAAAGATAGCTCCATATACTCACAACACTTCCTCAATATCTCAACTACACATGCACAACCTACAACAACGTGTTGTCCTCTTTTTCAAAATTTTCTCAATATCCTCGACATCTTCATCATGCAACAACTTCCTTAACACATAGTTATCAATGAAAACACCAATTAGTAGACTTCTTATTGACATCAATGACAACACCTTCATACTTTCAACAAGGTTTAGCTTCAATGAATCCAACCAAACTATCCATAAGGTTTCCCTCATTTTCTTTCATTTTTTTATCATTTGTGTCAACATTTATTATATCATTCTTTGTTTCACTAGCTTTGACAAAGGAAATGTTATGATTAGGCATAGGATTGGTAAATATTTGCATGTTTTGATTAGGAGGGGCTACAAACTTATTACCTTGATCATTAACACCTCTAATTTGAATATGATTAGAATCACCGAGGTCTTGTGCGAGATGTTTAAGACACTTACAATGTTTCGTATCATGTCCATTTTTTAGTGAGAATGACAATAAAAATTTGGTCTACAGTTTGAAGGTAAAGGCTTAGTAGGATCAGGAGCTCTAATAGGAGGTAAGGAAATCAAATTATTTTCTAAGAGCTACAACATGATATTATGAAGGGTATAAGGTAGGGGTGTAAATTGACTATTTCTATCTGCAAAGGCAAATGGTTTTGTCATTTTTATAGTATTCACTTGGGTGCCAACATTTTGAGTTCATTGAGGGGGATTAAGCTATAGAAATCCCTTATTTTTTTCTTGAAAGGTTGGTAGTTGGTTTGAGTTGTGGATTCAAACTTTTCAAGACAGCTAGAGGGAGTTTTAACTTCACGACTACTAACCAAAATTTTGTAATCACGAAGGGTTTTACATAATTGTGTGAAAGAAGGAAACCTCAACATCTCAATCTTATTTTGGATTTTGTCTTGTAAATTGGAAATAAACATTCTTTGAAGGTTGGCATCAGGAATCTTAATGTTTATTTATGAATAAATTATTTGGTATCATGCTATGAAATCAGTAACCTTTTCATCATCCTTTTGTTTCCATGCCATCAAATTAGCTAAGGTCATCTTAAGACCCATGTGAATTTGGAAGTGGTTGTAAAAGGAATCAATAAGCTCATTGAATGAATGAATTGAATTATTTGGTAGGGAGAAAAACCACTCTAAAGAAGTATCTTTCAAGGATATAGGGAAGATTTTAGCCAAGAATTTATCTTAAAAAATGAAGTCACTACATAAGGTTGTGTAAGTGGAAACATGGCTTACATGATCTCCTTTCCCACCATATTTATTAAACTTAGGTACCTCTATACCTTGTGGAATTTTTGTTCTCAATGCCTCCAAGGATAATGGATTAGTTTTGATTTATTTTGAAGGTTAGTCATTGTTGTTTTGATTTAGTGTGGTGATTTTTTGTTGTAGAGATGAGACATTTTGTAAAAGTTTGTTAAGGATTGGATTGTTGTTGGTGTTGTGATATGGAGGTGAATAAGATGGAGTTGTGTATGTATGCAGAGGACAAGTGAATTGTAAATTTGTGAGGGTGGATGGATGAGGAGATATGAAATTTTAATGCACAAAGCTAGAAGGATTCCCAACTGGTGGAAATGCCTAACGAAGTGTTGACATTGCTAGTAGGTTGAATGGTTGTAGTAACATGAGTACTAATGTAGGTGGGAATAGAGGTAAGGGATGTGGAAGGAGGAATTTAATTTCCACCTTGACTATGAGTATACCCCAAAGCTTGAGCACAACTAGTCATGGTAGCGACATGTTTATCAACAATATGAGCTAGACTTTGCACAATGTCTATTCCATGTTCATTTTCAAGAATTTTCCTCACATTATCTAAAGCAGGAATGGTACTACTAGCAATTTTTTCAGAAGTCACAAAGTTTTGCAATTTTTCTATTTCGTCATTTATCTTTCTAATGTTCTCTTGAAGGAAATTAGCAACCATTATTTCAACATCATGCATATTAGTTGTAGGTAGGGAAGTAATTGGAAATGAGGTATGAAGACTATCATCCATAAAGGGTTGATTACTGTCAACACTATGAGTGAAAGAGTTGGAAAACCAAAGATCCACGATGAATGGTATATCATGGGAAGACATGAGTCTCAAACTATGTCTCACGATAGTATTTCTAATAGGACACCAAGTTGTGAAGCTCATACAAGTTTCACAAACTCAATGTAAACCCAAAATGGAAAATAGGCAAGATGAAATCAAATATCCTAAGATGTAAAGTGTAATGCAAATATGTAAAAGTAATTTTCAGATTTCAAACAAGATAATTTTCTAATTATGATATGTAAGAACCTAAAAATGGTGTCTTATAAATGAAATTTTGAATTCACAAAATGCCTTGAATTTATCAAATGAAGCTTAATATGATCAATTCCAAGTAACAAAAATTCTACAAACTAAGAAAAAAAATTGAAAACAACAAAGAAAACTATAGAAAAAGATGTTTTAATGCCCAAAAATTTAGGAAACAGCCTTGATCAAGGACTCATTCACCCTTCGGAAAATGGGTCCTAGCTTAGGATTTTGAAATTTTGATTTATAGATTTCTGAGGTGATTCTTGTGGTTTCCAAATTATGGTTTCAGATAGTGAGTTACAGTTTCATATTTTTGTGAAATTAAGCTTGAATGCAAATGCAAAATATGACTAAATGATGACTTAGGATAGATAATTTGAAATGCAATTTTGAGTCCTTTTTGTAATTTAAATGAATGATGATGCAATGTTATGTAAATAATTTACAAAATGATTGATTTTTTTGTATTTTCTAGATTTTAATAGATGCAAGAATGAAATCTTAAAACCCTAAATTAGATGCACACTAATGTAAGTTAAACATCCTTAAATGAGATTCAATTCAATTCAATGCAATGCAATGCAAATGAATGCAAGATCTAGATCTAGGGTGAAAATGGACTCCAAAATTAGAAATTTACAATGCTCAAAAGGTTAGGTTCACCAAAATGAAAAGATAAAAAATAGGGGTGCATCAAAATGGAATGGAGAAAATGGGGGTTATGACAGACCTATTATTCCTCAATTCATTAGGAAATGAGATCCCCACAAATAATTTACTTACTAACCTTAGGAGAATCAATTCTATCGAGGAATCTTTAGATTTCCTTTTTGTGTTAGGACGAGGGTCTTGGTCAAACAACACTCTAGGGAGAAAGATTAAAAATAGAAAATCAACTCCAAAATGCAATCTAACATTTAGAACAACAAGATTAAGCTCAATACTGATAGAACCAGAAAACAAAATATAGATCAAAGAAGGGAAGAAGAATGTGTACTAGTCACCAAAAGTTAGTTTCTAAAGTTGATCTAGGACTCATTCGCCCAGGGGTGAATGGGTCTTGAGTTAGGGTTTTTTTGTGACTTTTGGGAGCCTCTGTTATAGATCTAAATCTTCTAATTTGTCTAGGTTTCAAGTTCAAAAATCTAGAAATATATTTTGTAAGTGAGTTTTTGTGAGACAACACTTTTATGACAACTTTGATAAGTTCTTCAATTTTGTTCTTCAAGATTTCTTCCAGCTAAATTTGCAATCACAAATCAAGAGGGAAAAATGTTTTTTTTGTTGAATGAGGGTTTTCCTTGGTCAAACCTCATTTTGGTAATCAAACCTTGAAATGAAATAAAACATGAAAAATGGAATGAAGAATGAACAAAGCAATGTTACCACTCAAAAAACCCTTCCATAAACCTTGGAATGAAAATCTACAACTTGCATGAAATGTATTCAATGGATGTGGATCTTGAACCTTGAATCTTGGTTGAAATAATGGCTTTGACTGATTGAATGGATCATGAAACCTACATCACCATATTAACTCCAATAACATGCATGATACAAGAAGACTTTGACATGAAAATTGGATCTTGATTGCTTTAATAAAACTTTAGTAAATATGCTCTTGAATGCCTTGAATTTCTCTTTAAATTCTCTTGAAAGTGCTCTTGATTTCTCATAAAAGTTCTAGGTGAAACATAGTGAAATAACCTTATATTTATATATATGTATCCTTAATTTCCTAAAATTCAAATAACACAAGCCGACATCTAAATAGAGATTTGAAAACATTATAATATGGCCAAAAACATAATTTAAATTTAGGTCCTAGGTCTGAGGGAGGACCCATTCGCCCATGGGAAAATGGGTCTTAGGTTACTAAACCTAGGACACACATTGCTCAATGAGAAGTGTTATGTTAAGGCATTAATGAATGTTGGGTTTCCTATTTGGAAAATGTAATTAAATAGGCTTGGTAAATGAATTAAGGGGCCAATTAAGGAAAATTAAGCTCAATTAATTATAGGAGCCCTAAATAAGTGTGAAAGTGTAAATAAATATATTTTACAACACTAAAATAAGACACAATTAAGTCCAAATGAACTAGGAGGACCCAAACAAGTGTCAAAATGTAAAAGGCATACATTTTTCTACACTACAGGGGCATTCCTTATTGATGTCCTATAAATTTTTACACACTTTGATAATTAAATGTTTTTTTTCTAATAGGTACAATTTTGATATCCACATACTATTTGATAAGGAAAATGAGTCTTTCTTCCAAAATTTTTTGCAAGTCTTCCTTAACAAGAAGGGATACATTAGAATGCATTTTTCAAATCTTTTATTTGACTAGTTAGGAATTAGGATGCATAACTAGGTGATGCACCACAAGAGACAACTCCAAGAAAATTATGTTGATAGAGGACCAAATAAAAATATCAGAATATTTTTATAGTAGGGAAGAAAGGACCATATTTTCCTCATAATCAAGTGTGACTACAATCATGGTGATTTTAGGACTCTCACTAGATCCTATATTAACATCCACAACTTCCTCTACAAATGAAGTAGAACTATCTTGTAACTATGTTCGTGTTGGGGGAAGGTTAAATTACTCATTTGATAGTGCCTTATAAAAAAATTATCTATCATACACATCTTTATATTTACATTAATGGTCCAAAATTTCCTAAGGGAGGTTTTCACTAGAGGACTTGATTTTTTTTTTATTATTAATTTTTAAATAAGAAGTTATTCTTTTTCATCAAAGTATGATAATAGATCAAGTTTTATATTAAAACTATTTTTGTTATCCCCTAATAGGATGATGTCTCTTAGTCCCACTAATTCCATAATTACTTCATCATTTTGAAACTAGTTGAATGATGCATGATGCTTTTCTTCTCAGTCAATAAGATCAAGGTGTTTCAATTCAATAAGGATGGCTACAAAAATTATATTATTAAATATATTGGTTATGGAAAGATCATCATAAAGGATATGAGACACTTTTTCATTACTTGTGTCAGCTAAAGTTTCTTTGGAAATTATAGAAATTTCATGAGCATATTAGGTTTTATTACTAAGGGACATGAATAAAATACCTCAAGTTTCTATAATATCATACACATGTAAAGGTCCCAAGATCCCCTTCTATATTATTCATGGATGCCTAGGCCTTTTCCTTGATATTCAATTTTTTTTACATCTTAATTGAAATATGATATTGATTATGTGAATAAAAAGGTGCTAGTGCATCTTCATAAATCCATGAACCATCATATATTTCAATAGATTCTTCTACAAGGTAACCTAAGTTGATAAATGTTGTTGAGATAATCTAATATTAATTTGATGCTTTATTTTTTAACTCATGGTGGGTGTTCCTTGTGTTTAGGTGTAAGAGGAAGCTTGCTTATGTGAAAAAAATCTTGGATTTCATACTCACCACAACCTTTATTGAGAATATTAAGTGGATCTTGGATGATGATTTTTTAGATATGGATGGAAGGTCATTAAAATTTATACAAGAAGATATCATTTTTAGTTTAGGTTTAAATGATATTTATATGATTGGGAAATGTTTGGCTTTTATCTCCCAATATTTTATAATACTAGAAGGGTTGTGAATATATAGGTATTGTAACTTGCATGCTTAAGGGTAAGTGCAAGAAGTTGGGTCCACAAAGAGGGGAAGTTTCAACCAAAAATAACCGAAAGGAATGTGTTCCTGTTCTAAAAAAAATGGGTACCCGTTTCAGAACAAGATCTTGAGCCTAAACCGAATGGGTACCACTTTTGCAAGCCATCTACACCATCAAATTGCACTTGTCACCTCCTCCCTTCCATGTACCCAATCTTAGCAACCTCCAGGTTAGTATATGTGCTTTTTTTCTATATATTTAATGGTTTTTGTTCATAATTATGGTTTAAATTTTAATATATAATGTATCATTTAGGGTTTGAAATTTCATGGTTTATATTTTTTGTTCTTTTAATTTTTGTAATTAGGATGAATTATGTAGTTTATAAATTCCATTTGTAAATATATTCATCAAAATAATGGATACATACAATAAAATAAAACCTAACCTAGACCTTAAAACTAAAACCCTACATTGTAAACTATAAACCCTAACCCTAAAACCCTAAAGCATAAACTATAAATTGTAAACACTCAAATCTAGTAACCCTAAACTATAAGCTCCCTAAATCTAGTAATCATATGATGTGCTCACCTTTACATTATTTCATCACCACCTATGTCATTCATGATGATCCTTCTTTATCATGTGGATCATGATCAACTGATGATTTGTGAAGTGATGAGCATAGTGACACTTTTGTATCTTACTATTATAAGGTTGATGAACATTTGTTATATGATGATGTGTTTTATGATTAATATATATTCTTGTAATACAATTTTTCTATATTCATTTAGTGATAAATAAGATTCAAAATTACATGAACTAAACCATTTATATATTTATAGTATACTTCTCTAAATGATGATAGTATTTTTTGTATACCTTTAGTAATATTTTAATTCATAGTTATATAAAATGAAGAGAAACTATAGTAAAATAATATAATTTGATAGGAAAAATAAAAAAACATAGGACTTATAAAACTATATTTTATTAAATTCAACACAAAATAGTATTACTTAATGATTAAAATTAAAATATAAGACATATTAGAAACTAGAACTATACAAAGGAAGAAGACATGGTTTCCTTAGATAATAGGGCATAAATGAAATAATGTCACTTTAATACAAGTTGTGGCTAGACCTATTTGGGACTAAACTGGTCCATGATATATGAACTCTTCACAATTTTTCATGAATACATGTTTCTTTGTTTCATAATCTTTCACTATGTATGGATTTTTATTACTTATATATTTATCACCTCGTGATGCATATTTGTGAGTTGTATTTGATTACATCTAATTCTTATGATTGTTACTAAGAGATTTGAACATACAAGGATTATTACATACTAATAATATATATGTAAATTAATTTTGATTCTTTCAATGAAATAAATTATAATGGTACATGGTAAACAAATGGCATCAAATAAGGACATAGAGATTACCATGTTGGACTTCCCTTAGATATAGATTTGGATGAATAATCGTTAGTATGATAAAAGTTGAAAAATTTCCAACATCGAATGGACTGATCAATTGTGTTTTCATTTTCCTATATGGTTAGGTAGGTAGTTCTAGGAATAAAATGCTTAAACTCTATTATACATGTGGGTATCATGTAAGTATCCTAGTAAAGGATTAAAATTATTGGAATGATTATATGGATAATATTGAAGTGGGTTCTTTAGGTCATACTTTAAGCAATTCCTTAGCAAAATTTTTGATGAATGAAGTAAGGGTGGTTGTTAAACTTTGCACCAATCCTCCTTATAACATAATTATCTTCTAAACTTGTGATGTAGGTAGTACATTCATATTGTACATGCATTGCTATAAATGAATGTGATCATAAATTAAATATAGTCAAAAATTTGGTATCTAAGGAAAAAAAGATATTTGAATTTCGGTACCATGGTTATGAGGCTTATGGATTGACTAGAAAATTCTCTTTTTTTATAGGGATGACTAGGAAAAAAATTTGAATTAGTAGGGACACAAGAGGTACTCAATGTCCTCCACTTAGCTTAGGCTTCATACTTAGAGGATGCACATCAAGGACCCCCGTCAGGTCAAAACTCTCAAATTCTTCATGCACTATAAGAGATGATCAAAGTGCTTCAGGAGAGGTTACCTCTAAAATTAAAGGTTCCTCATGATGAGCAACCTCAACCTCTTGTAGGAGAAAATGGTGGTAAAAATAAAGGAGGTAGCAAGGACCCTTGTTTGGCTCCTGGAAATGATACTCATAAGACGAATGTGGATGAACCTCATAATTTGGGACAACAGGGACTCACAGGTGCTCAATTTGGGGAATGATACATGGAATTATTGCAACAAGTGAATCATCTTCAAAATGAAAGGTTCCTGGTAGATCAAGCCATTAATAACCTGAACACAAGGATAAGAGATCTTACTTCTACGGTTTATCCTAGGAGTTTTCAAATGCAAAGATTTCTAGCAAAGGGGACTTGAACGCCTCTTCATAGGAATCACCAAGAGTTCCGTAGACCCCATCCAAGGTCACAAGGGCTACCAAAACAACAAAAAGGAAAAGAACTGGAAAGGAAGATGTCGACAAGGCACACCCAAGGGTAACTTAAAGGTATGTTGAGAAATATGTATCTGCATAGATCACAATCCCCATGGACAAGGTGTGGAGCCATCGAGATCACAACAAGTTTCGAAGGGACTCCTTGACGTTGATAGATCCAAGTCATCTCAAGATAATTAGGTGCAGATAGTTTAGGGAAAATTTAAAGGTACATGTTTCATATGCAACAAAGTAGGGCACAAATCTATAGATTTCCCATGTAGATTTGAGTTAGATAAGTGAAAGGATGAAGTGCTTGAGAAATTAATTGGTGGGGATGACACTCCTCCCCCCCCACCTTGAAAACTTCCAGGAGGAAGTTCATTCCTAGAGGGGGAGGATGTGAGGGCCACCTCTATGATTCATCTAGTACTTAGACTATTTTGAGTTTTCATTATTGACTATGGATGATGATACCATCGATGACATGATATTTAGACATTTGAGTTCTTATATTGATTTGAGTATGATTGCACTACATGCTTAGTTAGTTGGCTATGATGATTGATCTAATTTTATGGTAGTTACTAGGGCTTTTTAACTTGAATTTTGAAACTTAATGATGAATGAATAAAATATGTGGTGTGAATGAATCATGTTGTAATTTGTTGAATATGAAAATTAAGGATAATGGAAATGGGATAAGATAGGTGATTAATGATTTTTCAATTATGTGATGAGATCTTTATGTTATGTGGATTATGAAACTTGTGTGAATATAATGGTGATTCAATTTTTTTTATTATTATATATGATTTACTTGGAACCCTAAGTGAATTAACCAGTGAAACCGAACTATAGTCCATTTGGAGGGACTATAGTTCTGTTATGTAATGTATTTTATCCGTGATATAAATTTTATTTTTTGTAAATTGATTTTATTGCTATGTTAGTCCATCTAGGTGGTGAGTTGTCCACCCAAGTGGACAAACTCGAATTTGACCTTTTAGGCACCTTTTGGGGGTTGAAAAGTAATGTTTTAAAGTGTTTTTATGGGTTTAAGGTCCCTAGGGAAGGTACCTATGGGTTAGATACCTCTTTAGCTAAAAATATTAGATCAAACCCAAGATTGGGCACTCTCTTTTAGGCCTTTAAGAGCTTTGAAAAAAATAAGGTTTTGGGAAGTGGAATGGGGACTAGTCTCTTTCCATTCCCACTTCACCAAGTTACCTTGGGAGGCTCCCAAGTTCTCAAACATGTGTGAGCACACATGGTTGAGTGTGCTTGGGAGAATGAATGGAGGAGTGACAAGTGTCACTTCCCCCATTCATAGGGATTCAAACTTGAATTCCTATAAGGAAAACTAAAGAATAAGGTTTTGGGGGACTCTTTTTGGCATTATTTGTTTTGGAGTTGAATTTTTGGTTTTGAGGGGGCTCTTGGGTTTTGGCCTTAGGAGATTGGATGAAAAGCTTGGAAGAGGAGTTGTCCTCACCCCCAACACATCCTTGTTGCAAGATGGTGTGTTCCTTGGTATTCCTTGTCCATCATAGTGCTTGGATTTGTGACATGGCTTAACTGCCTCCTGTGGATCTTACATAAATCTTCCAGTTGTATCAGGAATTGATAGGTTGATCTTTTTGTGCAACGACAACCATCAATGTAACAATTGGTATCAAACCTGAGGTAATAGGTTCAAATCCCTTTCTTGTGCGAGGGGGATTGTTGTAAGATGGTGTGTCCCTTGGTCTTCCCTGTCTAGCACAATGCTTAGGTTTGTGACATGGCTTAATCGCCTTCTATGGATCTTACATAAATCTGGAGGCTATATCGGGCATTGACAAGTTGATCTTTTAATGCAACGACAACCACCAATGTAACAATCATTTCCTCAGCTTGGATTGAGGTAGTATCACCACACTTTTTGTTTCTTTGTGTTTTAATTTGAAATTTATGTGTATGTAATGGTATGCTTGGAATTCTCTCTTAAGCTTTGATTTTGTGTATTTTGTTGGGAAAAAAGGATGCAATGGGATAGGCTCACCCAAATTTGGGTAGAGCATACCAAGTTGGGGATGGTTTGGGATAGGAACCTCCATGGGGATGTTTTAATTCCTCCTTAAGAAGGAGAAGTCAAATAGTGGGGTATGAGTACCTATATGTAGTTGTGGAATGTAAAAGATGGTTTTTGGTGGATAAGGGAATGTGAAATAAGGGATGTATATGAAGTGTTGAAACTATGTGAAGGATTATCCTTGGTTTTTATATTCTGAGTCCCCAAATAGAGTATGTAGTCCACCCTCCATTCCCCATTTTGGGTTCATGATGAATCCTATGTTATGTGAAAATCCCATTGAGTGGGTGTGAAATTTATTGTGTGTTTAATGTGAGATTTAATGTTGTTTGGGCTTGGATTTGTTTGTAACCAGTTCCCTTGTTGCCTCCTAGCTTGGGAATGGTTGGTTTTCCAACCAAAGGTTGGGAGGTGAGCTCCCCTATGGCCATGAGAAAAGATCCTAGTATGTGTTACTTGTGCAGGTTGTAGATACATGACAAAACTTGCAGCCTTGAAGGAGTATTCTGGTTCTATGTGGATTTGGAAATGATCTAGACATTGTCAGAGCATGATGTAAATGATAGTGCATTATAAAGATACCCTAGATTATTTTTGGAATATTGTAAGTATTACAATATATGGGAGAAATATCTTATGTAGTAATCATTGTAGTTTACATGAAAAGCTTTCAAAAATATTTGTTTACTATGCCTCTTAAAATATAAGGAATGATAGAGTCTTAACTTTCTATCCTTAATGTAAAAAGATTCATTCTATTGGGGATACATTAGATTCCTTGGATATCTTGTGATCTAGTTTATTTTTGTCAAATATTATAGCTAAAAAATCCACTTCCAATTAATTACTAATTTTAACATTTGTGTAATGTGTTATCTTGTTATAAGGAAATAATAAGAAAATTAAAGTGAAGTATACATTTAGATTGTATCGAGCATTATATCATTATCCTTACACCCCAATTCTACTACTAAAATCAAATGTAAAAGAAAAATTGTAGTTATTTGCTAGATTAGAATAGTTTTAAAATATGTAGATTTTGTTCCTACAAACCTATTACAAACTCTTAGTATTAGGGTTTAAAGGAGAAATTTTAATTATTCCATAAGCTTGCCAAATATTACATTTATAAATTTATATGCAATAGTGTTTGAAAGAAATACTATATTTCAATGTGTGCACTCTTACATAAAGGAATTACAGGAAAGAATATATCACACTGTTAGTGAAATATATGTTTGCTTATGTAGTTTTCTTATGTTTGAAAGTACATGCTTATATTTCATATGCAACATTTACTTGTATTCACTTTTAATCGACTGTTTTTATTTAGTTTTAAAAATAATACATTCTTGTCTTATAGGCATTCATACACTTCTCAAACTCTAAGAATCTACAAGGAAACCTTTAAGTATCTATTGCACTTGATATGTCATTATTCTGTTTTGTGTAGAGTAAATGTTAAGACATATGTTGTTTCAAATAAATATGATGAATTGCTCTTGGGAATGAAATCTGCATAGATTAAAAGAGGGAGGATATACTTTGTAAGTTATATAAATACGCATGGATATGATTGAAATGATGAAAGCCTTCTCGTAGATGATTCTTCAAGCAGAATAACTAGGATAATAAATTCATGCGGAAAGAGGTAGTTTATTCAAATAAAAAAGAAGAGTATAGCTCGACTCATCAAATAAACCTTGGGCGTAGGTTGCAACATACTCCAACAACTGGCACCCCTATCCTCTCTTTCATCAGATGCCTCATTTCACCAATTCCATGTCACTGCTATAGATCTTCCTACATACCTTAGCTAGTCACAAACTCCTTGTTGTGGGAGGCATCTAGATTCAGACTTGTGTCCATGGGATAAATTGGTAGCTGGTAGATTGTGACAATATAGTCACATAGATTTTTTGTATTAAATCTCAGTTTGTCATTTGACTTTCTCCCCACCTCTGTACTATCCATGGAAATCAAACAAGTTTGGACCAAGTGCTAGTAGGTGGTGTAGTCGAATGGTCACACAATTTGGTTGGCCAGACCTATGAAACCTTCTACCTTGGAAGGCATATCCCATGGTGTTCCCCTAGAATACTTATCTTCAGTAAACTGGTAAAACCAAGCTGAAAGAGATAAAATGATTAATCATTCCATGTTTGTGTCCCGTGCTCTGCATTATGTCTATAGAGCAATCTTAGTTGTTTTTTCATTGGTTTTGTACATAGGAAAATCCCACTATCACTAAAGCAATCGGCGTCATTTTATTTGGAATAAAATAATCATGGGAATATGGTGTGGGAAAATGAAACATTTTATATCCCTTGTTGTAGGTCTTCCTCCTTGTACAACTTGGAGTATCCATACGGTCAAGATTTCCTTGTGGGTGTCCTTTTTCCATTTATTTTGGCATCAAGTCATTTGTCTAGCAGAAATTGCAAAAGAAAACAAAAAGAAAAAGTATTAAAGTCTACAGACTAAGGAATTCTCATGATACCATACCCTTCTATCCCAAATAATTTAAATCTTTGTTAGGCGAGGGACCTGTGAAGTATGCGATGCACCTCTTTCTTGTAGTATGTTCATAATGCCCCTAAATAATACAATGAATGTTGGAGTAGTCAACGATGGTTTGTAACTGGAATTAAATGTTTCAAATATGTGATTGAAGTTCAGTTTGAGTGGCAATCTGGGACCTTCAGTATACGTGCTTCTCCCTTCCTTTAATATCATTCCTCTTTTGGAAATTTATTTTCCCAAGCCACTATGTGAGCTTATGGGTGTCACACCTCCTCCAATTGGCTCGCGACTCAGAATAAAACCCCAAAGAGAATAACAATATACACATCTAACCATAACCAAGATGTATGCATCTCAAACCAAAGGAAGATCAATCCAAATTCATTCCCAAACCAAGGAATAATCCCAATAACATCCCCTAAACTCAACATCAATGGATAAACTCATAATTCATAAGGATATAAACATGCCAACATCCCTCAAATGAACCCTCCAGAACCAAATAACCATATCTCAAGATTCATATGCATGAGAAGATAAAGCATAAAATATAATGCATTTGAAAGTAACAATGGGCAATACCTCTCAAATGATAAACCATTGAGTAGACCAAGAGTGGGGAGTGAGAATGCTCCTCTAAGATATCCAAGCCATCATGACTCATCTAAGAACAATGTCCTCATACGTCCATGTTGAACTCACGACCAACCATGGTGTAGGCTCCTTGGGCTTCCAGTTGAAACCTCATCAATGAGTAACCATCTCAACACATGTCTCTAATCACAAGAGATCTTTGAAACACACCTATGTCTCCAAGTATCCATGAGTACCTTTAACCAATTAGTCCATGCCAAACTTTAAATGAAATAAAGTATGATCATGAAGCTCCCAAGAAAATGATGGATGTACTCAATACCAAGTGAACCAACCCAAGATCAAAGTCATATTCCAATTATGGAATCAAGAACATACACATGATATCATGACATCACATCTCCTCAAAATAATATCATATAATCCAAAGAACATATCAAGTACCTATATCATGCCAACACTCTAATGGCCAATCAAGAGTACATCATGAAATAATACAAAACCATCATATCAAAATAAGGATCACATATCATAATACAAATCATGATACATCAACCAAGGAATAATGAGTCCTCCATGGCTAACCAATATGTCAACATATCCAAACCACATCAAGACAACCACCTCCTATCAATGAAACCAAAGAAGCCAATGAACCCTCACTGCATAGAAGTAGAATCCAAGAGTCCATCTATGACATCAACAAACACTTCAGAATATCATCCACCATCAAATGGTGAAACCATATCATCACCATAAGCTCCCACTGAACTGTGATACCGATCTCTCCATTGTAACATGATAACCATCCCCTAAATGAAGATCCTTTATGGACCTAACACAATCAAGGAACTTAACACCATGATCTCCCAAAGGAAACAGTACAAACCATTATCTCCAAACCAAGAAGATACAACACCACCAAACCATCAATGTCATAATCTCCCATTGAATCATGTAACCAAGATATCCATCATATAATGATAATAACCTCCCCAATGAAGACCAACCATAACCATGATCCTCAAGCCAAGAAGATACACTACTACAAACCAAATCAAGAACCAATCCAACACCAACAACAATGCACCTGTATAAACAATCATGCCATTCCAAAGTCCCTAAAGCACAAGGAACATCACCATGATCACCACCAAATGAACCAAAAGAAAATCTAACCATGTCCCACATTTTTGCATAACATAGTCAACAACATAGGTTTCACATCATGACTGCACCTGGTAATACCATCTTTCTTCCTCAACATGACAACCAAACTAGTAAACCAAGTGACTAAACCAAGCCACCAAACTAATTATGCATCAACACTGAAGTTTCTTGTTGGCAATCTGGTTTTCATTGATTTCAAAAGGAACATCTCACTGATGTCAAAAGGGGATATCTGAGTGATATCCAATAAGGGAGATTGTTGGCTCATTGATTTCAAAAAGAGAGACCAATTAGCATTATGATGCCAAGGAAGCAAGTGTTGAAGAACTTTAGAAGTTTGTACTTTGGGCCTTGAGATTACCTTATATCGCTTACTAGAGAAGGAAGGAGATAGACGATTTGAGCTAAGTGTGATCAGGTTTTGGGGTTCAGACTTAAGTATTACACCATCTTGCAAGATTTCAAAACATCAAGCTTTGGTCATACCTTATACTAAGTACCTCAAAGAAATGTATGAAGAATGTGTTTAGTCTGAAAAGGTTTTGGGCATCACAGGTCAAAGATAATTCTTAAGCCTTATTACAATGGTAAGGAAGTAAAGAAAGGGGTATGAAGGAACCTCATACCCTAAAATTTGAAAAGGTGAAAACTATTAAGTTTGTGGAGGATAGTTTTGGGCTTCATGGATTGGAGTTAAGTCTTATGCATGTATGTAAAGAAAAGGAAGGGGTAAGATGAAATCCCAAAGGCTGACACCCAAAAGGGCTAAGTGTAAAATATTGTGAAGTAAATTATCGAGCATCGTGAGTCGATGGCAAGGCTTACACCTTACCAAACGATATGTAAGTGGTAAGTAGCAAAGTCAAAGGCCTAGAGCCGAAGAGTTATGTTTTTCCAAAGGAAGTGTTTCAAATTTTGGAGTTTGAAGTTATGTCTTCTAGCTTGTGACATGTTGAAAAGCATGAAAGCGGTAAGATGAAAGGGCCAACCCCGACTCCTGACTAAGTCATGCATATTTTGAAGTTTTTGTGTGATTTTTTGCGATGGAGTGGAGAAGGTAGAAGGTAAAGGGTAAGGTCGATGGTTGACCCCCAACAAGTGTGGAAGAAGAATCATATATGTGTGTTTGGACTTGCTTCTTAATTCCTTCAATGAATAACAAGCAAGAGGTAAGAGGGATGAGCGACTCCCGAACTTTAAAGGAAAAAAAATGAAAAGTTGTTGAAATTGAAGGAGTAATTCCGTAGGAAGCTTGTGTTGACTTGGGTTGACCAATGTGAATTTTTGGGAAAGTGACACATGGCTAAAAAGCGATTGGTTCATTTGATTCACATCGTTGTTGTGAATCTTTAAGGATCTATGGACACATTTAAAGCTTTTCCAATCAAATGGTGGAAATTTAAAGTAAGGTGGCTAAGTGATAAATGTATGATCATGGTGTGAAAATAGAGGTGAACGGCTAGGTAGAAAAATGATGAAACTCCTAGTTTAAGTGAATGGACTTATGGTGTAGAAAATGATATAACTCCTCCAACTAATTCTTGTAAAGGATTGGAAGGAATTGAAGACACCATTAATGCACAGGTTGACTATAAAATGTGGTAGAGATCGAACAAGAAAGTATGATGGCTATGAAATTTGATATGAATAGATTTCATAGGTATGGGCATTAAATGAAAAGAAAACCCTAAGTTTTTGATACACCAAATATAGAAAATACATTGAATGTTGTTGATGGTTATTGGCTCGAGATGTGAAAGAAACTTGTCAGTGAAGGAAAGTATGTGAGGTTGAATGTCTGATTTAGGTGTGTAGTTAGATGACTAAGTGTATGTTGTGAAAATAATTTTCATGATTGAATGCAAAGAAGAGGAGAGAAGAATGACCCTAAGCGAATGCTAGAGAATATCATCTAGGATTTGCACAACAAAGAGGAGAGAGAGGTATACAGAGGTAGATGTAGAATTAGTAGCAGAGGAAGATAGAATAGAGGATGTTCTAATGTGTAGTGTAGAGAAGAGAAGAGAGAAATGAGTTGTTCAATCCACAACAATAGAGATAGAGGGAATGTTTGTAGAGGGGCAAAGCAACATATGAGCAATTACATATCAGACTTATAACAAAGAACTAGATTCATTTGAATCATTTGGATTTGTAGCTCTAGCTCCATAACT
This sequence comes from Sequoia sempervirens, assembly GCA_007258455.2. NCBI lineage: Eukaryota > Viridiplantae > Streptophyta > Pinopsida > Cupressales > Cupressaceae > Sequoia > Sequoia sempervirens. Next base: position 148,200,252 of record VDFB02000002.1, on the reverse strand, counting down.
CTTACATTGTAAATCTAATTGGTTGGTGCCATCAGATAGTTGAGTTGGTGCTCAATGTAGGGAGTGGGTGCTTCCTTGGAGTTGGTGCTCCTAAACCAATGGATTGGTATCTCCTTAGGGTTGGTGCCCTTAAACATTGTAACCAATGAGGTTCTATTGTGAGGTTGGATTAGGACAATAGATCCTAGCAACTATTCTCATCGTGGTTTTTCCCATATTGTTGTTTCCATATATATCTAGTGTTATGTGTGCATGTGTGTGTTAATCTCTCTGCATATACATTTATACTAGTTTAAAAGTATTAAATAACTAGTTTTATTTGATCTATTGATTCACCCCCCCTCTCAATAGATTGTTGTGTTCCAACAATAAGTATCAAAGCCATGGTTCCCCTGGAGAAGCTTAATCAACTCAGGTAGATCTTGGATAGTGAACACATATGGCTAGTCAAGAAGATTCCTCTTCAAACATATCAAATCTCTTTGATGGATCAAACTATGCTCTTTGGAGCATTAGAATGGAAGAGCATTTATCCTCATTAGGGTTAAATGTGTGGATGGAACTTGTAAATGGATACATAATCCCTACTATACCTCCTACCGATTAGGCTAGAAAGAAACCATATGAGAATGATGCTAAGGCAATGAATGCTATTCTTTATGGATTATCTAGCTTTGTGTTTTCAAATTTATGCACTATTAAACAACACACAATGTATGGGAAAAATTAAAGAATATATATGAAGGTGATGACAAGGTAAAGAAACTAAAGATACAAACTTACAAAGGTAAGTTTGAAAGTTTGAAGATGAGTGATAAAGAAAAAATTGTAGAATACCTCTTAAGTCTTAAGAGTAGATGAAGTTGTTAATGCTATCAAAGGTCCAAGAGAATAAGTAAAAGAATCAATGATTTTGAAAAAGGTTCTAATATCCTTACCATCAATATATGATTCTAAAATTTTTGCAATAGAGGAAGCAAGAAATTTGAATACAACCATTTTTGATGAATTGCATGGCATCTTTACCTCCTATGAGATGAGAATGGGAGATTCAAACACCTCTAAGAGAGAAGTTGCATTCAAAGAAGCCAAGAAGAAGAAGGAATAAACCTCTACATATGGATCTAAGGATACTGATGAAGAAGAATCCAAATTCATCAGAACATTGAGAAGAGGCTTTGGGAAATAGAGAGGTAAGGTAGCCCTTAAATGCTTTAACTATGGTAGAATAGGTCATTTTGTTGCTAGATGCCCTAATGGAGAAAATGATAACTATGAGAAAGAAGAGAATGGTAAAAACATGAAACCCTACTTCCCTAAGAAGAAGAATATCTTCAAGAATAAGAATAGTATGCATATAGAAGAAGAAAGTGGTTCATCTAATGAGAGTGATAGGTCAAATGATGAACATGATCGTGCCTATGTGGTTGAGGGAAATGAATCCATATTCATGGTAAAAGATTCTATAGATCAAGAAGAAGAAGATGTTTAAACCTCTGATGAAGAAGAAGAAGGAGAAGGAGAAGGAGAAGCGGACCTAGAAGGTGAACTCATTTGTGCTCTAGATGACATTGATAGCTTGAGGATGGAGAAAAAAAATAGAAAAAGCTTGCATAAAATGAGATTGAAAAGCTATCTAAATAACTTGAAGAATCTAATCAAATGGTGGTGAGCTTGAAGACACAAGTTGAAGAAGCCATAAAATAGAATATGTAGTTAAGTTTTAACTATAATCTAAAACTAATGAGTGCATGGAGTAGGAAGCAGAAATGGTAGCCTTGAGAAAAGAACTAGAAATGGCTAAAGAATATATTGATAAGGGTTTGAAGTTGAAAGGTGGATCTAAGATATTTGATGACTTAATTAACTCACAAAATCCATCAAAGGAGAAATTTGGCTTGGGATTTGAGAAAGGAAAGATTCTTACTACTAGTGCATCTATGAATTTATATGATAGATTCAAAGTAGAAGAAAATATTGGAACAAAGAATGAGAAAATGAAGAATGCCTCTGAAAATGAAAAATAGATAAAGGAACTATTGAGATGAAGAAAGTTGATGGAGAAAAGAATCCTACAGTAGACAAGGAAAATAACCAATCAATCCTTGATCACCTAAAAAAAAAGAAAAACACAAAGGGAGTTGATTCAGAGGGTTTCACCAGGGTGAGAGATTTGAAGAACCCAAAACCAAGGAGTCCCCCTCATCCTACACAAATAAATATTATGACCAGGTATCCCTCATGTTTCTATGGTTTTTATACTTGCAGTCAGTTTCATCATAGGAATAGAGAGTATAGAGTTATGCCCAAAAGGAGAACAAATTTTTTGAATAGAAATTTATTTTCTCCTTTGTTGGACATGGATGTAATGTGCTATAATTGAAATAATTTGATCATATAGCCAAACATTATAGAACACATTGTGTAATACTAAAGGCACAAAGTAAAAAGAGAAGTATGTTCCCCAAAGTGAAAAAAGGTTGACATGTCCCTAAAAAGAAGGAAAACAAGATAGAGAAGAAGCCTAGGAAGGTGTGGAAACAGAAAGGCCAGAAGGAAGAACCCAAAGTGGTTGCTTTTTCCTCACATCACTAGTCCTTAGTGATAGGGCATGAGTCCAGTGGGAGCTTTACAACAAGATTCATTTAGCCCTGGAGAAGAAAGAGAGAAGTTATGTCAGGTATGATTTGTTTCAAAAAATAATGACTTGATGGTTACATATGTCATAGACACACTCCTTTTTGATAAAGGGGAAGAAGATTTTGGTCAAAGGGGGAGAGGACAAACTCCCTATAGCAAAATCATAGTGTCTTGAAGAGTCCTCTAGCCATTGATTTCAAAGGGAGAGAAATTGAGCAAAATGCTCTGTGTCTGCAAGATGTGGTGATATGTCAAAGGGGGAGTTGTGACTACAGATAATTGATTGCTAAGGGGGAGAAAGGTTGTTGTGCAAAATAGTCTATGGTGATGTATGTGCATTCAGATTGGTACAATTGGTCCAGAGAATTTGGTTTTTCCATCAATGACAAAGGGGGATATTGTTGGAAATATGGTTGTCATTGATGTCAAAAGGCGAGGTGTTACCACAATAGTGTGTCTCACTTTTGGGACATGCTATATTTTCCTAAAATCGCTGTTTTTAGAAAAATTAATGATTTAAGCCTTGAGAGGCTCCATCTAAAGGGTTTTAATTGAAGAGGGATAGATAAGACCCCCTTAGATCAAAACCCCTTGGATGAAACCCCTCTAGTATTAAATCATACCCACTATGGAGTCTCCTTCGTACCTATCAAAATGCTAGCAAAAAACCGCTTTTTCTTTACCTTTTGAGGGATTAAATAATGTCATTTAAAATTTATATTTTACGAGATTGTAGCCCTTGAAATGAGCTTTCCAACAAGTATAGATTTGATATATTTTCATTTTATCATGTATTTAATTTCCATTTTAACTAAACATAGGTTTTCTTCCAAACATCAAGCTCTTTGTTGTGCAGAGGTGGAAAAATAGTAAACCATTGTAAAAAAAATTTAAAAAATATCCTTTCCCTAGGTATTTATACCCTTGTTTCACCCCCCCAAAAAAATTGGATTTCGATATATACACAAAAAGTTAGGATGTACGACACACACGTATGTCCAAATTCTAGCTACAATGAATTTAAAAATTAGTTTAGAAAAAAAATATGCAACAAAAAATTATGAAAAAATATCTTTTCTCTAGATATTTATGTTGAGAATCTATATTTCAAAAATTAGAATTTGATACTATATAGAAAAAAAGTTATGTTGTATGACATAAACGTTACTTTTTGAAAATGTTGTTTTTTGTTTAAAACTAGTTATTAAAGGAGATTTTGAAAGATTCATGATTTATTTCAAAAAAAATGAAAAACAATATTTAGAATCTACACACAAATTGCCACAAATTGCTAGTTCACATAATCTTCAAATTCTTAGCAGTTTAGCTGTTATAGGTCTTAGAAGATGAAGTTTTAGTTAAAATTATTGATGTAAATGTCTATCATGGGAAAAAAGTGAGACACAGTATTGTGATTTCACCTAGCGCATCTTGTTGATGTCAAAAGGGGATATTTGAGTGATATCCAATAAGGAATATTTTTGGATCATTTATGTCAAAAAGAGATACTAATAAACATTATGATGCCAAGGAAGGAAGTGTTGAAGAACTTTAAAATTTTGATTTTTGGGCCTTGGGCTTACCTTATATCACTTGCTAGAGAAGGAAGGAGAGACAATTTGAGCTAAATATGATAAGCTTTTAGGCTTCAAACCTAAGTGTTACACCATACGACAAGATTTCAGACATTAGCCTTCGGTCATACCTTATACCGAGTGCCTCGAAGAAATAGAGGAAGAATGTGTTAAGTCTAAAAAGGTTTCAAGCATCGTTAGTCAAAATAAGGCTTGCACCTTATCGTAATAGTAAGGAAGTAGAGAAAGGGATATGAAAGAACCTCGAACCCCAACATCTGAAAAGGTGAAAACTATTAAGTTCATGGAGGATAGCTTCAGGCTTTGCGGATCGAAGTTAAGGATTATGCCTTAACGTAAAGCAAAGGAAGGGGTAAGATGAAATCCCGAAGGTTGAAACTCGAAAGGGTTAAGTCTAAAAGCTTGTGAAGGAAATGATCGGGTATTGTGAGTCAATAGGAATGGCTACACCTTACCAAAATGCAGATAAGTGGTAAGTAGAAAACTTGAAGGCTGACACCTAAAGAGTTATGTTTTTCCAAAGTAAGTGTTTGGGGTTTTGAAGTTCAGAGGTATTTCTTGTGGTTTGTGATTTGTTGAAAATCATGAAAGTAGTAATATGAAAGGACGAACCTAGACTCCTGACTAAGTCATGCATATTTCAAAGATTTTGTGTCATGGTTTTCAATGGAGTGGATAAGGTAGAAGGTAAAGGGTAAGGCCAATGGCAAAATCTCAACAATTATGGAAGAAGCATTGGACATGTGTGTTTGGACTTTTTGTTTAAGTCCTTCAATGAACAACAAGCAAGAGGTAAGAGGGATGAGCAAATCTTGACCCCCGAAGGAAAGGAAATGAAAAGTCACCAAAATTGGAATCATTATGTAGGAAGCTTGTGTTGACTTGGGTTGACTAGTGTGGATTTGTAGGAAAGTGACACATGGATAAAAGTGATTGGATCATCTGATTCACATCGTTGTTGTGAAACATTAAGGATCTATGGCCACATTTAAAGCTTGTCCAATTGAATGGTTTTGATTTAAAGTGAGACAAATAAGTGATAAATGTTTGATCATGGCACGGAAATAGAGGTGAATGGCTAGACCAAAAAATGGTGAAACTCACAGTTTAGGTGAATGGACTTATGGCATAGAAAATGATATAACTACTCCAGGTAATTCTTGTAAAGGATTAGAAGGAATTGATGACATCATTAATGTACAGGTCAACTACAAAATTTGGAAGAGATTGAGAAAGAAAGTATGATGGCTATGAAATATACTATGAATCAATTTCATAGGTATGGGCATTAAATGCAAAAAAAAACCCTAAGTTTGTGATATGCCAAATATAGAAAATGTACTGAAAGTTGTCAATGGTTTTTGGCTCAAGGTGTAGAAGAAACTTTTCAGTGAAGTATGTGAGGTTGAATGCCTAAGTTAGGTGTGTAGTTGGATGGATAAGTTATGCTATGAAAATAATTTGCATGAATTAGTGTAGAGAAGAGGAGAGGAGAATGAACCTAAGTGAATGATATAGAATATCATATAGGATTTTCACAACAAAGAGGAGAGAGGTGTTGTGCAATTTTTGAACACATGCCCCATTGGAGGCGGGGACCCACTTTTTCTTTGCATTTTCCTCTGTTAGTCTCTAGTTTAGTTCTACCCAAAGGAATTTGAGTGCTTGGTATGACTCATGACTAAGGTTCTTGAGATTAATTTATTTTCCTAACTTTGTTGATACTATCCTAACAAGTGGAATTTGGTCATTACGTGATTGTGCAAGAAATCTAGTTTATATGTATATATGTGTGTGCATTTCAAAATGTATTCATCCATATTGGTTGTCATTACATTTAGATTTTCATAATAAAATTGCAAAGATTTATCTTTATTAGTTGTGAAATGCAGCATTTTTTCTCTTGGTACAGCTGATAAGTCTACTTTGTCAAGGAAAATGAAACAAAAGCGGGCCATCTTAGGAGGTTGACTGAATTATGTGGTAGTGCATGAGATCCAAGAATTGATAGCACAATTAAGTCAACATGGGAGATCGCAGAAGTATATTGAAGGTAGATTTCAAATCAAGAAGTAACATGGAATGGGCTCAAAGGTTTCAAAGTATCATGGAAAATTAGCAAAAATAATCTTGGGGAATCAGGTTATATACAAAATCCACGAAAGCTCTAGGTTTTGTGAGATAATGGACACAGGTAGGGAATGCTCAGAAAATTTAGTCTATCATGGAATCCATAAAATAATTAATATATATCAAATTTGCAAAGGTGACGATCCTTTGAAGATCTAATTTTTTATGATAATTACAATGAGGATGACATAGAGGCATGTTATTCCTAGTTGGATCGGCATATTATCCTGGAGGTCATCCATAATAAAGAAAATCATAGGTAATACCAAGCATGAGATTGCACAATGGAGTGGATGTGGTAGTTGAACATAGCAATTCAAACTCAAGAGAATGACGCAGTGAATGGGAGCTTGATGTGCTTCAATGTTTATGACACCAATAAGGTGAGAAAATTATGATGGTTACCATTGTGATACATGATTATGATTAAGAAAACGGCTTGCAGTATGAAGGAAATTCAGTATTGGGAAGATGATGGCTTGTGCATATGAAAATATATGATTTATTTTAATCATGGTGTCGTTGCTTGAGAAAAGAGTGATAGTCATGGATCCAAAGTGATAAGCATGGATTTAGATGGTCACCGATTGATAAGTCAATGAATGGTTTCAAAGAAACTTGGGAAATCTGACTATGTGTAGATTTCGTGAAGAAAAAACTTCAAAAAATCCAAAATCATGTAGAATCCCTTAAAGGACCAAGTTTCAAAAAATTCAGCATCACACGGATTCTCTAAAGGATGTGATTCAAACAATTTAGGTGCACACGAATTCATTGAGATGGTATTTCAAAGAATCCATCACCAACCAGATTTTGCAAGAGAGTGAAATCCCCAAAAAAGGAATTGTACGAGCCATAAACAAGAAACATCGATTGTTGTTCAAAGCCTTGTTTTGGAAGTTAATGATTCAACTTATTTGTGCAAGACTGAACTTGAAGTCAACTCGTGAAATTCAGCAAGAAGAAATAGGTGATTAGATGGAAATAATAGGTAAAAATGAGGATTTTAGGAAATGCATGACAGGTCAGATTCCGCAAGAAAAAACTTGAGTAATCCATTCCCGAATGGATTCCACGAAATTAAAAAATTAATGATGAAGAAATATCCGGTGAAAGAACTGTTGATGTGTGAAAGGAATGAAGAGGATCCCAATCTCCGCACGTGATTCATCACTGAATTTTGTAAGCATTAAATGACAGGATATTAAATTTCCATGAAGGTGCTTCTTCTATTGTTCTAGAAAAATTGAAATCATGATATACGACTGGAGATTGAGAAGGAAATGGTGAATAAAGAAATGAGATTTTTACAATGAGATCTGAGTAGTGAAACTTGAAGGAAATATTGAACGGACTCATAGGAGGTGATGATAATTGATGAGTCTAGTTTATGGTTTAATTTTGGTAGAATTTATGATCTATTTGTCAAAATTTTCATGAACCTTGATGTTTGAATATTGATATTTCCTCAAAACCATAGACATTGGGCCTAATTTTGTCTCTGTAAATCTTTAATGACATTGGCATGTTATATGGACTATTTGTGTTAATTCTACATATGGATTATTGAACGTTCTTTAAGATAGTTATAGATATTTGATTATTATGCGTACTAATAATGCCATGCAGATATAATTCGAGGCCACTAGATTGAGAAGATTCTGCTAGCTGGTCATTCACCATAATGGCTAACAAAGTGGTCATGCAAAGGTCAACAAAGGGAATCATTCAAAGAGGTCAACGACAGGAGATTCCTCATGCAAACTGAATTGTAACCACCTTGTAAATGATATTTATTGATGTTGAGCGAATATAGGCATTACTTTTGTGCTAAATATGCATTAAGGTAGGCACGTCTAACTATATTCCATGCACACGTAACTGCCCCTCCACTTTCTCTGGTTTCCCTAAAGTGGTGTCCTCCCAATTCATGGAGTTGGCTGCCTTGCTTAGTTAGTTGCTTATTTTCCTATAAATAGAGTCAGATTCTCCTTCTCAAGAGGTTGCATGATCTAATGATGTACCTGCATTCTTAGTTTTCAGCAATATAGTTTACACTTCTCTATTGTACTCATGTTTTCCAATGAATAATATGAAGTTATAAGTCCGTACATCTGAGTTTACATTAGTTTTAGAGGATACTCATCTAAGGGGGCCCACTTGGTTAGCATTTCATTCTTAGTTTAGTTTGGTTTAGTTATTACTTTATGTTCAGTAATTAGTTAAGAATCTAGCACTGACTGTTCCTACAGCCACTAAAATTTCATTCTATGACTGTTCCTGCAGCCAAAGCAGACAGAGTAGTTTCCTATTTGTTTGCTCGGATTTTTATTTATGTCATGCATTTCAGCTTAGCATAGTTGTTGGTTGATGTTCAATACTTATGTTATTTCCTTCTAAGCAATTTACCTTCAGCATTATTTTTTTCTTAGTTGTAGAATGACTATGGCTACTTGGGATCCTTAGTGCATATACTGTGCTGACCCATTTCAAGTTCACGTCCTTGGGTTGACAAGTTAAATGCACCTTCATTATGATTGAATTTCTATTCATTTTATATGTCTAATCTCTGAATCATAGTTGTAAGGGGCTTAGTTGTTAAATCATTGTAGGAGGCCAACATTTTTGGCACCGTTTTCAGGGATGGTGTCAAACTAGGGAGTTCTTTGGAGTCATTGGTAGTTTTCCTTGTTGTAGTATTTCTAAAAGTTGTTCTTTGTATACCCCCCATTTAGGAAGTAATGATCCCCTTATTCTTTAACAATTCTTTGTGTGAGTTGATACTGCATGCATAGAGGAAGGAGAAGAGATGCTTATGGGAGATTCCTTCCTAAAATTATAATCCATTCCAGCTAGTTGAATATTAGAACCTGCCAAGAGAAGAAGAAGAAGAAGAAGAAGATTCACACCCCTTTGCTGACGTAATTCATGATCAGATTAGCTCTGAAGTTTCCTCTAAAGACCAAAATTAGCTTGAGAATCCTTTTGCTTTGGAACTACATCAAGCAGGCATGGGTGATGCAAATAGAAATAGACCTAACCAACCGAATTTTCCTTTCCCCATTTCTCATCAGAATGAAGTAGACAACCTCAAAAATATCCCTGCTTCAGTCCTTCCCAAGTTTTATGGACTTGTCACAAAAGATCATGATACCTTCTTGTTCAAGTTTGATATACTCTATAGGAGTTATGACTATACCACCGATGCCCATAGGCTTAAGCTATTTCCTACCACTCTGAAATAAGTTGCATTAAGATGGTTCATGAGCCTAGGAAAAGATACTATGGATACATGGGATGACATGAAGACAAAATTCCTTGAGAAATACAAGGAGTATTGTAGGGGAAATGACATGAGAGGGGGTGACATTTTTAGGATGCAGCAAAAGGAAGATGAGAGCCTGGAGGATTACATTTCAAAGTTTCTATTTTTCCTACAAAAATATCCACACCATACACTTAATGAAGATTCACAAAAGTTGCTTTTCCTGAAAGAGATCAATGGCAGCTACATTGATGCCTTGGACCTGATGGGAGGAGGAAATATATCCCAAGTTCCTTGGGAGGCTATCAAGAAGATATGCCAAAACTACTCTAGGGAAGCTTCAAAGAAAGGGAGTGCTTACCAATCTTCCATGGGTAAGTCATCTACCAATGGAGTTTCAAGAATGGAGATTACTCATTTGCTAGCAGACTTCAAGAAAGACATTATAAATAATCTAGCTACCCAGCTGGATGCACTTTAGGCCAAGAAGAAACAAGAGGAGGTAGAGGCAACATTGGTAGAGTATTTCCCCCACTATAGAGAAAAGAAGAAGGATTGGAGATGCAAGATGGTAGTTAATATTGAAAGCAAGCAGATTTCACCTAAGTTCAAGCCAATTTAGAATTGAAGAAGATCAAGTCTACTATGTTGCACAAAGGAGGCCTTGCGCTCCAAGATAGGGTATGCCACCAGATCCACTCTCTTTTATTGGGCCACATTTTAATTCTTATTCATTTGGTAACCAATGGCATCCCCCATATCCATCCAACTATGGAGGATATCCACCACAACATTGGAATAAACCTCCAAATACCTGGCCTAATCATCAAAACTCTCCACCCCAATGGTAGCAAACTCAGGGGAATTGGTGGCAGTTTCAAGGAAATTGGCAACCACCCCTAGAAAATTGGCAACAAGCAAATCAATGGAGAGGAGGACAACAATGGTCAAACCAGCCAAATATTTACATGCAGCCACCTTCTCATCCCCAGCAGCCTGCTATAATGCCTCCACCTACTAATTCAAGCTCAAATCCACCTAAACCTACTCAACTACTAGCTTAGCCCACACCCAATCCAAATAACAAACCACAACAATAGCATGTATACTTTGTTGATTGAAATCAATTCCCTACATATGTTGTGAGTGTGAGTGACATCCACTTGCATTCAGAAACTACTATACCAGCTCCTTCCACACCCATTATCACTGAGCTTCCTATGGAAGAAGAGGAGCCTCTAAATACTCCCATTCAACCCAATGCACCTAAAAATCCTGAACTAGTCCCAGTCAAGTAGACTGAACAAGAACCACCATTTCCTCAGAGATTGGAAGTTGCTAATAAAAAGGAAGAAAAGGACACAAATTTTGACATTATAAATCAAATGAAGCATATATGTGTCCAAATACCCCTATTTCAAGCCATAAAAGATGTTCCAATCTATGGAAAGGAAATCAAGGAAGCATGCCTTAAGAAGCCAGACAGGAAGAAGAAAGACCCCACTACGGTTCATGTGGTGGGACAGCTAGCTGACATCATGCTTGGGAAAGTGATTGTCCCTAAGTACAATGACCCAGATAGTCCTATGATAGGAGTTGTTATAAATGAGATCCAAATAAAGAATGCTCTGATTGACTTGGGAGCAGCAATAAATGTAATGACTAAGGATATCATGTAGCAACTAAATGTTGCAAGCATGAGACCTACTCCCACTGTCCTACAGCTTGTTGATAATTCTACTGTTAAGCCTGATGGTATAGTAGAGGATCTTTTGGTGATTCTAGACTCATGGGAGTACCCAACAGATTTCATGATTCTTTCTCCTAAAGCCACACTAGGTGGGTATCCCATTATTCTTAGAAGACCATGGTTAGCAACAGAAGATGCATATATTGGATGTAAGACAAGAGACATGACCATTTCTGATGGGAAGAGCACCAAAAATTTGGCTCTTTATCCTCCTGCTCAGCCATCCCATGATGAGGATAATCCTGTATGGCCACATATTGGTGAAGAGGCTGAGGAAGTTAATTATGTGGTGCAACTTACGATGTTAGACAGAAGTTATTAAATGCAGCTTCAAGATGAAGATGAAGTATTTGCTAACATCATTTAGAATCATTGTGAATTGGAGGAAGCATCATCTTCTCATTATGTTGTTCCAGTCAGGACACTTTTGCCTACTCTTCCTATAGTTGTTCTTCCTGTAGACGCACTTCCTGCAGCTACTCTTCCTATAGCCAGACTTCTTGCGGAAACAGATATGCTCCATATATTGTTGCCATATGAATTCAAGGTACCATGTGTTAATGAAACAGCTATGATAGAGTTAACTACACAAGTACATGTGTCAAAAGGAAAATATTTGAATAATAACAACAAATTGAATGAAGAACAACAGTTGTTGTTGGAAAACTTACTAAGCACCCACCAGCATGCATTTGCATGGGACTATCATAGATGAAGGGATTAGACCCTAATCTTTGCACTCATAGAATTTATATAAAAAATGATTGCACCCTAGTTAGACAGCCACAAAGAAGAATCGACCCTGCACTAAGAGAAATTGTAAAAGGAGAACTGCAGAAATTGCTAGATGCGGGATTTATCTACCCCATTTCAGATAGTCGGTGGGTGTCTCCATTGGTGATTATGCCCAAGAAAGAAGGTAAATTGTGAGTTTGTGTTAATTACAAGGAACTTAATGCTGCCACCAAAAAGGACCATTTTCCTTTAACCTTCATAGATCAAGTTTTGGACTCACTTGCAGGAAAGCAATACTTTTTTTTTCTATATGGCCTCAATGGCTATAACTAGATCCAAATTGCACCTAAGGACTAGGAGAAGACCACCTTTACCTATCCATGGGGGACCTATTCCTACTTGGTACTTCCATTTGGCTTATGCAATCCACCTACAACTTTTCAGAGGGAATTCATTAGCATATTCTCATATATCTCTCATGATTGCATGGAAATTTATATGGATGATTTCACCACCTATGGTGTTGATTTCAATGAAGTATTGGAGAATCCTAGGAAAGTCCTATAGAGATGTGAAGATCACAATCTCTCTCTAAATAGTGAAAAGTGTTTCATGATGATACTAGAAGGTGTAGTTCTTGGACACTACATCTCTCACAAAGGAAGTAGACCTTGCAAAGATTGAGGTAATCACAAATCTTCCCACGCCTGCAAAAAAAAAGATGTTAGGAGTTTCTTGGGACATGCAGGCTATTATAGGTGGTTCATCAAGGATTTCAGGAAAATAGCAACACCATTGTATACTCTTCTCACCAAATATGTTGAATTTCAATGGACAAAAGACTGTGACAAAGAATTTTCTGATTTGAAGATAGCTTTGACTCATGCTCCTATACTCAAAGGACCTAATTGGGAGCTTCCTTTTCACATCCATATAGATGCATCAGACTATGCAATAGGAGTAGTCTTAGGATAGAAAGAAGGAGCTATTGAAAATGTAATTTATTTTGTCAGCAAAAACTTGCAAGGAGCTGAATTCAACTATACAATGATAGAAAAAGTAATGTTGGCAGTGATCTATGCCCTAAAGAAATTTAGGCACTACATAACAAGCTATCAAATCTTTATGCACACTAATCATGCAGCTATTAGATATCTCATGAATAAACCCCTGATCACTGGTAGGTTAGCAAGATGGTAATTGTTGATGCGGGAATTTGACATAACCATTGAGGATAAACCAAGGAAGGCCAATGTTGTTGAAGATTTTATTTCAAGGCTGACTACATCAGAAGACAATCAAGCCATAAATGACTCTTTCCCTGATGATCACTTATTTTCCATCAGTGTGTAAGCACCCTGGTATGTTGACATAGTTAATTATCTGGTCACAGGGAGAGTTCCTCCTCACTTCTCTCTGAAAGAGAGAAGGGAGCTCATTGAAAAATATTTTCCTTTTCCATGGATTGCTAGATGTTTGTTTCATACTGGGCTAGACCATGTCATGAGGAGATGTGTGAGGGAAGATGAGACATGTGATATTTTGCATGTGTGCCACAACGAACCATGGGGAGGACATTTTATAGCCAAGAGGACAACAATGAAGATCTTGAACACAGGTATTACTGGCCAACACTCCACAAGGATGCAGGAAGGTATACAAGAAAATGTGATTGATGCTAGAGGATGGGCAGACCAACCAAATTTGATGAGATGCCTCTTTTCCCTTAGGTAGTAATCAGTCCATTTGACAAATAGGGACTAGATTTTTTAGGACCCATTGATCCTCCATCAAATAGTAAGTCTTATATCTTAGTTTGCACTGATTATGTAACTAAGTGGGTAGAAGTTAAGGCCATGAAGCATGCAAGAGACAATAAGGTTGATGAATTTATTTATGAGGATATTTTCACAAGGTATGGAATTCCAAGAGAGATAGTAACTAATCAAGAGGTTCAATTCACATCAACCCTTGTTGCAGCACTGGTCAATGAGTACAACATAAGACACAAGAAGTCTACTCCTTATCACCCCCAACCAATGGCCAAGTTGAGGTGACTAACAGGGAGATTGAAGCCATCCTAACCAAAATAGTGGTTGTTCATAAAAAGGATTGGGAAAATAGGCTGCCATAATTGTTTGGGCCTAGAAGACAACTACAAGCTTCACTCTTTTTTATTTGTTGTATGGAAAAACAACCATTATTCCCATTGAATTTGAACATAAGACTCGTAGGATTGTACTAGACATGGGGATGGATATCTCTGCGGCACAAAGAGAAAGAATCCTATAGTTGAATGCTTTGGATGAGATGAGGAGAGCAACCTTGCATCACACAGAGGTAGTGAAGAATCAGAGAATCAGGTGGCATGATAAATTCATCAAGGACAAGAAATTTCAACTAGGAGATTGGGCCTTACTCTATGATTCAAGATATCATGATAATGCAAGAAAATTGCAAAAAAGGTGGCTAGGACCATATGAGGTTGCTGAAGTATACTCCAATGGTGTTGTTCAACTCACTACTATTGACCCAGTTAGATTTAAGTTGCTTGTCAATGTTCATCACCTCAGATTGTATCACAAGCCAATTTCCAAAGAGGAGTTCTTGCAACAATTCACTCAGTATGCAACACCCAAGCTTCCTGCAATGAAAGGAAGTGGACCTAGTGTCCCTCCTTCTGGCTAATTAAGGTATGTACTTGTCATTATAAAGACTTCCACTTCTGTGGGATTCCACTTCTTCACCCATCCACCCATCCGCACATCCATCTTCACCTCATTTTCATTAATTGCTCAACTTATTTCTTAAAAGGAAATCGGTACTTTCTCCACAATATTTGCAATGAATCTTCCACAAATCAAGGTATGTGCACATTAATTGCTATCTATTAATTGTCTTTAGTGAATTCATTTGATTGTTGTGAATTAATATGGACATTCACCATAGCATGTCATTATTCCCTATCCATGTCAAATCATCCTTACCACCTCGTATGTGAGGACACATGCTCAAATTTAGGTTGGGAGGGGGGGAAGATGTGAGTACTTTTCCCACGTGTTAGTCCATACTATTCTACATCAACAAAATTTAAATTGAGCCAATTTGAATTCTGAGTAAGATGACGGCTAATACATGTGAGGTGACACCAACTGTCGCCGCCATTTTTCTCCATCATAACCTTCCTTTATTATTCATTCACTGTCATTATTGATCCTGTCATAATCTTAAGTCGCCAAAAGGTGAAATAGAAAGAAAGAAAAGGTAAAATAGAAAAGGAAAATTCAGGCGACATTGGCATTGGAAATTTGGTAGTATTGTAGGAAGGAAAATTTGCAGAGTGATTGTTGATTGCAGACAATGGGAGGTGGGTTAATCAGAAATGAACCCATGGTTCATGACGTATTACTGTAGGATGCACCTTCACAAGCTGAATTAAGAAACTGTGGTTGGTTAGACTATTTCATGAAGCTGAATGGTTTTAATGAAGACATTGCATTAGAATTTTCCTAGACATTGTCTACGGGAAAAGCCATGGTAAAAGGGCTAGAAGTATTGGCTACTGAAGAGATAATTGTAGAGGTTACAGGGTTGCCTACAGATGGTAAAAATTACCCTACTTCTAGAGATGCCAAGTTAGTTAGGGACAAATTTACATAACCTGGTGACCTTCCATTCAGTGTGGACAAACAAGGTGCAAAAAGAACCTCTTTGCCCGAGCCATGGAAGCAAGTAGTTGTTCATGTCATAAAATATATCACCTATGAAGGACGCTAGTCAAATCTACATTTCGTGCACTTTAAACTCTTGAATCACATGAGGAACAAGAGGAGGATAAATGTGTCAAACATGCTTTACAACCATATTTCAATCATGGTAGCCGAGACTCAGAAAGGTAGGGACAATTTTGTTTCCCACCATTGTTTGATTAAATTGTTAGTTGAGAAGTCTTTGCATGATGTATCTAAGATGACTTAGGAAGAATTCATAAATATTGATCAAATTAGACCTAATCATTTGTGACCTAGGGTTTTACCTCAACCTCATAGGTCTAGCAAGAGATTGAGTGTGGTTGAAGCCACTCCTGGTGCTTCAACCTCTAGCACAGGCCCTAGTGCAAACCCTCCTACAATAGAATAGACCATAGAGATTATCTCTTCTGAGACAGAGCACTCAGACAAAGAAAGTTCCTCCCCAGATTCTAATGATGATGTTCCACTTGGCATCCTAATGAAAACTAGGGCATAGAAGAGAAGCGAAAATAAGAAAAGGAAAAGCTAAAAAGCAGCTAGCAGAAAAAGAAGTACCAAGCTCTAGAAAACAAAAGGCTGACACTATTCATCCTGCAGCCAAAGAAAAACATGAAAGCCTTCCTAGGAAATCAAGACCAGTCGAGCTAGCCTTTCATATGCCTCTATAGGAAATCCCTAAGTCTAGAGAAATATTACAGGGGGAAACAAAAGCTCCAACGGGCCAGGTGAATGTCGAGGAAGAGAATATATTTGAGGAAGCAACAAACATAACACTGGAAGATCTTGTTGATATTGCAGAAGAAGTTGAGAATCAAGGGTATGAGGAAAATCAGGATTTGTTGTAGGAAGAGATCCTGCAACATGACCAAAAATAGGAACAAGAGGCCCTACAGCTAGAATTGACTGAACAACCTAAATCCCTATAGTTGGTACTATATTAAAAGCAAGCATCAGTGTCAGGAAAAATGTTGGTAGGAATACATAACCCCCCTTCTTTTTCAATGCACATGGTAGCTATGCATTTATGGAAAGAGATGCAAAGAAAAGAAGAAGAATGGAAAGAAAAGAAACGTAGGTTGAAGAAGGAAATTCAAAAGAAATACAAGGAGATTGTAGACAAGGATGCAAAAATTGCTACCTTAAAGAAGAAGGTGGATGATATGACAGCCTTAGTACCCTAGATAGTAGAATGTAGGGCCCCTCCAAGGGTCTATGCTTTGCATTTGAAGGAGAAATATCTTTCTTTTAAGCTAGAAAGGATTGTCTCAGGTTTGAACCCTTCTATTGAGACTCCTATTGAATTTTTCAATGCTTATCAGATTGCTTCCCGTGAGATGAAGAATTTGTTGTGTGAATTTTACTTGCACAATTATGTTGTGACTCAAGACCATGATTGGAATCCACTATTATATGTTGGGGATGTCCAATTAAGGTAATTTATGTCATGTGTATAAAATGAGATCAATTGGGGACAACAATATGGGGCTTATAAGCAATTGGAATCCAACATCCCTCTGCCCATAAGGGCTGAATCAGGAAATCTAGGGAACATTTACTGGGAGTGGCACATAATGCTTCTCAGACCTAGCTATGTGTTGGAGATTACAAATTTGCACCCTATTTGCTAAGCTTTTCTAATTGCACTTAGTAGATTTGGTCCAACATTGGAATGCTTTCAGGTTGTGGGTAACCTATCTGAAAGCAGACCTCCGGATTGTGGGTCGGCTTCCCCGTTTGATATCACTTAACTACTAAATTTTTGAGGTAAGGGTAAGGGTTGCATAAAATAAACCTAATGCTGAAAGGAAAACTAAAGTGATACACCAAACAATCTAGACATGTTAACAACTCATCATATTTGAATTAATATCACAAAGCTGGAATTGCACAACTCACTTAATAATGCAGTTTGCATAAATATTTCATAAGAAGGTTTATAAATAATGCTATTAAAATGAAAATATAGATTAAATAATTAATCAGCACCATTAACAACACAACTTAGAACCTGCAAACATACACCTTCTGCTAAATAGATGCATAACATGAGACAAGCTTGCAAGGAAAAATAGGTTTCACAAAACAAGTTGATCAACCATTAACAACATACATGAGAAACATAAAATGAGAAGGTAAAAGTGCTTTACTATATCAATTCAAAATGCTTATTGTGTATTAAGTCTGACTGAGTTACAATGCAGCTTCATCAAAAAATAACTCCAAGGTAGTAGCTATCCTCCTGCTGAAAAAGAAAGAACTCCCTAAAAAAGTTCCAAATGAACATACTTAATAAAAAACCACAAAAACCTCCCACACATGTACTTCTAGAAGACTATCCTCAGATAAAACAGAAATGGCTCCAAAAGAACCTTCTAGAAGTCTCTAAAATGCTTTCCACATGAAGAAAAACCAAGCTAAGTCAATAGCCATCTCAAAAGTGACAAAAAAAAGCTCCAGCTGGCCTCAAACCCACTAAAAATAGTCCAACAGCATCACACACCTCTCACACTTCTGCAAATCAACATTGGTCCTATTTTAACACTTGACCATATTCCCCCTTCATGCAACATGTGTGTTTTTTGAAAGCACGTGGCCTTTTAAAGCATAAATATAGTGATTTTGCTAAGTGATTTATAAAACATCAATTAGCAAATCACTTTACAATAAGGCTCAAATCAAAAAGGGCCCACCATTCTCTGTGTTACATTAGCATTAAAAGGCACAATAAAAGAGATTTTAAAGTCACCTAAATGATATCTCCAGTCATAGAATAAAATGTAACATCAAATTTTATGACAAAAATCTCAAAGGCTCAAAGGCACTTTGACTATCAACCTACCACTCATATCCTGCATTCTTCCCACACATGTCATAGTCACATGGTTTGCAAAGGCATAAGTATTAATATTACTTGGCCAAAAAGATCGACCTCCAAGGCTTTTGGAAAGAATATTCTAAGTCACATAATATGCAAAACAACGCATCACCTAAGGGTCATTGCAAACTCCATCACTTCACACTTCAGCATAAGTCAAATGAGGAAAGAAATTCCTAAGGCATAGAATTCCTACATGACATAGTGAGGTTCCTAACAAAGCCTTTTAAGTGTGAAGGTTCATAAGGCATGAAAATCCTAGGGGATATACAAAGTTCGGCCCCATCACATTAATCATGTGTCAATTTTAAAAGAAAAGATAAAACACCACCCCTAAATGCAAAGACAATCATAATACAAAAAAAATGAGGAAAAAACCCATCATTTTGTCGTTTGGAAGAATCTGGAAGATGCCTCTGCCGCCATGAGGGTTTCGAGAACACGGGGAAAATAATATCTTCACTTTTTTTTGGTCGGCTTTTGACATTTCTTGCAAAAAAATTCCATGGGGAACTTAGGTAATTGTGCCATCATGCATTAAATCTGCACTTCATTACACTTTGAGTCCATTTTTTGACTCACAAGCTGCGGCTATGAGGCATTTCTTTGGCTTCTTTCTGACCATTGTTGGTTCATTTCTACTTTTCTGTTATTGCTCTACTATTGACAACCGCCATGAGAACTCAATGAAGATTTTTAGGAGCACAAGGTCGAAATTGTTTTGCAAAACTTGTGAGAAAACCTCCAGGTGATTTGAATCAACTCCTCCATTTCAGTTTTTTAGCAACAAAAAGATATATTTTCTTTTGTTTCTAGCTGATCATGAAGCACGAAGTACTTGTCTTCATCTTGCATTTGAAAATAACGATTCCCTATTGTGTTTCGATTGTCTTCCTGAAGGAAACAAGTCTCTGGCCGTGGCCATGAATAGAAAATACTATGTTTTTGCTTGGCTCAGCTTCATTTATTAAAACCCTTATGCTGTCTTATGATTTTCTCTTTGTATTTCACAAAAAAATTTAACAAACCAGATGGGTTTTGATATGTAGAAAAGAGAGGAAGACTAAAAAAACCTGTGAGCTAGGCCTCCATTTTTTGAACATGGGTTTTCTTGAATTTGTCAATTCGTGTCTTTTTCTGCATTTTTAGGACCCCTACTGGGGCTTCCTGTAGCATTCATATTTGTTGAAAATGCAATTGTTAGTAGAAAACCCAAGTGGGTTGCATGATCTCTTCGAAAGCTTCTGGTTTGTTGCTTGAAATGCAGAAAATCTTGTAAATTCCTTCACTTTTTTGTAAAAGAGAAAGCAACGTTGCCATAGACTTGAAACCCCAAGTGGGTTTTGCATATTTTCTTTTGAAAGGTTCAGATTTGTTGCAAAAATGTAGATGGCTTAGGAAATCTTTCACCTTTTTGTTGTTTAGACATCTCTCATGCAAAATATTTTACTTTCCTTGAGACTATGTCCAATGATTTGGAAACTTTGCATAACCTCCTCCATACTCTATGTTTGGTTCTTGACATGATTTTGAAAAGGCTACAGAACATTTTAATGAGCAGCCGGATTCCTCACTACTGTCGAATGTTATCATTTATAATTTTTGCATTTACATTGTTCAATTTCTTGATATGCATTTGGCCTCTCTTAAGTTCAAGATTATGCTGGAGACTTGTTCATCTAGTTTCTGTAAGTGGAGTAAAATCATTACCAATGCTTCCATGTTCTCACTCTACTTCAAATACTTGTATGTTTTGTCATCTCCCTGTGCGGTTTAAAGCCTTCAAAGAGCTTCACCATTCTATCAAATTGAATGTCCAATAACTTCAAGGTCATTGTTCTTGGGCTTACACATCTCATGCTACTTATCTCAGATACAATACTGACTGTATTATACTTTGATTGAATCCTCCTATCACTGTGCTTCCAATGCCTCTATGATCTAAGGGGGCAGGCCACCTATATACTGCTACAGTCCTCAAAAGATGAAAAGGAAATAGTAACAAAAGACCCTTCCACTGAGAAACGGACCTTTGACTCAAAGGGGAGACCTAAGATCAGACACTTAGATCCTGGAGCAAGAATATGTAGATTCTATTTGAAATCACAATGTTGTTCTTGTATTCTTCACCACCGTGGACCAAGACTTGGGTATTGTCTCTTCAATTGACTTGTCAGCACCCATTCAACCTTTATGAAACTAATGAACAGTCCCCTCTGAATCCTCCTTGAAAACATGAATTCAGTGGTCCTTGTGAATACTTTATGATCTGCTCCTTCAAATCCCTTACAGGAAAACCATATTGTTTTCACTAGGTGATCTCATCCTTGTCACAGGTTCGTGATCTTGTTGTCAGACTTTGATGTCGGGACTGCTAACTCCATACTCTTATGACTTCAATTCATTTGATTAGACTATCCTAGAATGCTAATTCACACTTTGATTGGATTGTGTTTTGTGCCTCAAAACTCATAAATTAACATTCCATCATGTCATATGATGATGACATTTCCTTTTATTTTTCCAACGGCTGGTCACTTTAGGCCTATACAGGGTTGTATCACTGGATTTTCATATTGTTTCATAAGAAAATTGTTGTCCTTTGTGTCACTGCCTCCTGAGGCACTGTTCCTCAAGCATTTTTATTTTCCTTATCAACTCTACCATGAGTTATAATGACAAAGCCTCACCCACACCACAACACCTTACGACCAATCCACTACTCAGGTTACTAAGACATGATCATGAAGGATCTATCCCTACCATGAGATTGCATCTAACGGACTGTTCTAGTGATAAATCATGGATTGTACCTTCGAGTTGCTATTGTTTACACATGACTATCCACCACAAATTTGTCTTTATAAATGGTTGCTTGTTATTGAGTTCTTGTACAACTATCATATAACTGTAGGGGTTGTTGTGGTGACTATGCTTTCAACTGATTGGCATGTCAATAATGCAAGAGCACATTGTGTTGCTTATGGTTTTACTTCATTGTAGTTTGAGCACTCAATGATTTTTTTAATGTGTTGAAGTCACTGCTTCTAATTTAAAGACACCTATTGTGCCTAGCAAGCACAACTATATTGAATGCACTTACTTTTCCTTTTATTTATGTCATGTGACTCCCTACAGCAATTTAGCCTATGTTGCTCCATTACATGCTTACTTACATGTATGGTCTCCTTCATAACTCATGACTGATCCTTGTCCCTTGTCAAATGGAATCATGATCTTGGTAGACAGCTTGAATGGTGATTGTCATTTCTTTTGATTGTCTATGTATTGATTCCCATTCATTTGATTATTTTTGATGGTTGTGCTTAGTCATTATGACAGTGAGGAGATTTATTACTATGAGTGTCTTGGAATTTTCACTGAGAGATGTCAATCCCCTGTTCTTGCACAGGAACCTTGGACTCCTTTTGGTTGTCTTCATTGATTCTCACATTTATTTGACCAGTATGTGTTGTTGTTTTTGAGGACAACAATGTTTTCTTATAGTTCATGGCTGCTGACTCCTGATATTTGTACAATTGTACTACTTGTTTTCCATGTGACCTGACAATGAAATGCACTGCCCCATGCCTTCCTTGAAGCACATCTTGTATTTCAATGCACATGACTACCCCATGCCTTCCTTTTCTCATCTTTCACACCTTGATTGCTAGTTGGAAAACCTATTGTCTAATGTTTGGTTGCGAAGGCCTTGAACTCAGCCTTGTACAACTTCAGATTTTGTCTTTAGTTGTTGTCCTTATCTTTCATGTTCAGAATGCATTCAAACCTGTCATGCTCTCAATCTCAGGGACATAATATTTATCTAACTCATGGGGCAGTGAATTAGATAGCCATTTTTCTTTTCCATGAAGACAGTTATGTTTGTTTTGGAAACCCTTCATGCCTGTCAACCTTGTAAGCTCCTATAAAGGTGTTGTCCTTACACTTGTACCATGACCATGAGTCAACCATTACTCCTGCTGTAGTTATATGTGATAAACATGCATACTCTCCTCATTCTAACTTTGTTTGACAGCCACTAGTCACATGTGTGGGTGACCTAACAGCTCGCTTTCCTGTGTGATGAGTGACTGCCGGACAGGGTTGTGGTGAGAGGGCTTGACAACAATCTAAGATTCATCTTCATTATTAAATATATGCATAATTGAACTTGATGCATCTTTAAAACACTTTGATGCATAATTGAACTTGATGCATCTTCAAATCTGATAATGAAAGTTGATCCACTGGTATGATTCCATATTGATTTAATGCATTGATAAGAGATAAATCTTGATCAAGTTGCTCAATTTCATTTTCTTTCGAAGCACATTGAGCTCTACCCTTGTGGGAGCCACATTTACCCCACATGCTACATTTGATTTGATAATGAAACAATAATCAGGCTTGTCCTAAATCTGCACATGAAGCAAACAGTTAGAAAATAAATGCATATGTTGAATGTTCTTTTGTTTAATGCATTTATGGATCAGCTTATACATGCATAGGTAGGTGTGTATGCAATGATTGAATCATTCATTGCTTAGACCCTCACTCTAACACATGCTACAGAGTTGGGAGAGACACAAGCGGTTCAGGGTAGTAGCAAGGCAACATGTAACCAGTCATTCACAGGCAATGACTGGTTCCATTCTTACATCCACATTCTCTCTCTTTTACTTATTCATGTATAAGTTGTTTCATATTTTCATTTGAATAAGAGAGCTATTCCCTTGGCTTGTGAGGGACATGTACATTTCAAGATTGTTAATAAAATATTGCATTTGTATATCCATGTTTCTCTTTCACATTTTCTATGATGCAAAATTGAAATGACAAGGTCTAATCTGATTTGCTTTGACAATCACTCTTTCATGCATGATGAAATTAGCAGTTTTATGGTTTATCTTTAAATGTTTAAACAACATGAAAAGAACAACACTATGGTTACCCGATTTCAGCTGAAGGCTAAAAATCGGATAACATTTATGGCAACATCTGCGATATGTTTTCCTGCTAAACATGAGACCAGTTGCCTCTTGTGTTATCCATTGGGCACGGGGTCACTTAGAAAACCAACACTACTTGAAAACAACATTTAAAATAGTTGTAACTCATAACACCAGCAAGAAACACTTCGAAAACCAAGGAAAACAACAATGTAGAAGGAAAACTACCACCTAACTGTGCAGAACAGCACTTAGGGAAAACTGGAGAACCTAACTATTGTGTGCCAGCACTTAGAGGAAACAAAATCTACTCTAATATGTACAAGGGAAGTTTTAGATCATACCTCAAAATAGAGTTTGAGGTGTATCCCATTGACAGGGATACGCAGAGCTTCTCCATCCATTGATGACAGTTGCAAAGCATTATATTCCTTGCACTTTGTAGTGATAAATGGGCTGCTCCACATGCTATCAAACTTGGTGTGCTTTCCAGGCCTGCTCTTCAATTCATTGCATTTCAGAACAATATATCCCTCTTTGAACACCCTGGGTTTTTCTCTTTTATCAAACAACTTCTTGGTTTGGAGTTGATGTAGCTCCATTTTTTTCATGGCTCTAGCTCTGGTTTCATCCAACTCCATTAACTAGGCATATCAGACAGCCATTGGGTCCTCCTCTTCAAACATTTCAAGCCAGTTCATTATATCAAGAGCTAGAAGCTCAACTGATAAAGGAAACCTTGCCTCTTTACCATATACCAGTACATAAGGGGAGGTTCCAATGGACTTCTTTGGAGTTATCCTATCTACCCACAAGGTAGATTTTAACTTGTTATGCCAAGTTCTTTGGTTATCTTCCAAAATCCTTTTGATAATCTTGATCAAGTTTTTATTGGTTGACTCAGCCAAACCATTACCTTGAGGGTAATAATTTGATGAGGTATTCAGATGGATGCCATTTTTCACAGCCCAGTCACTTTCTCTTAACCCAACAAACGCTAAAGCATTATCAGAAATGATTGATTCAGGTATCCCAAATCTGGTTACCAAATCATCATAAAAATTTTAAACAACACTCTCATTGGCTTCCTTCAAAGCCACTGCTTCAGTCCAGCATGTGAAATAATCGGTTGCAGTAAGTACCCACCTATGACTTGCACTTGAAGGTGGGTTAATGGCACCTATGAAATCAATGCCCCATCTCATGAAGGGCTTCTCTACTTGAATAGGTTGCAATGGTAAAGCTGGAAGCCTCTCTTTTCCTACAAAAATGGCACATTTTACACACTTCCTAGCCCAAGCATGGGCATCCTTAAACAAGCTTGGCCAATAATAGCTAGCTCTCATGATTTTCCATGTAGTTGTTCTTGGGGAAAAATGACCCCCTACAGTTCCATCATGGAACTCATGAAGTACTTTATCAACTTGATGTTGATCAATGCATCTCAGAAGGATGCCATTAATGTCCTTTCTAAAAAGAATGTTTCCAATCAGAACATAAGGAATAGACTGCAGTCTCAAATACCTTCGTTTTTCTTTATCTAGACCTAGTGGACATTCACCGGTTTGCAAAAAGTGAGTCATCTCTTGCACCCAACCTACATTTTTTGTAACTGCATCTGCTTCAAGCTCGTTATCAGCAACCAAAACTGCCTTTGTTTCTACATTTCCCTCATTTCCAGTTTTCATAGCTAGCTGTTGACACAACCCTTTATCCCTGACAAGCTTTGTTACCTTGATGTCAACATCATACTCCATAACCTTTGTAATCCAACATGCCCTTTTATCATTTAGATCCCTGGTTAGCAAGAATTCCTTCACGCTTGGGTGAGCAACCATTAAATGTACCTTGCTATTATAAATTAGGGGTTTGAACTTCTTCAATCTTCTTATAGCAGCTAGTACATGTTTCTCTACAAAAGTATATCTTTGTTCATACTCCTCTAATCGTTGGCTGAAAAAAGCAATTGGTTGTTCTAGGCCAGCATTATTCTGTTGTACCAGTATTGTAGAAATTATATCAACGCTGCCAAAAGCATATAAAATGAAGTCTTTTGAGAAGTTCAGGTTTACCAAAGTAGGGATTGCTGATAAAGCTTCCTTTATGACCTAGAAACTATTCTTGGCCTCCTTGGTCCAGCTGAAACTGGCATTCTTTTTTAACATTGCAGATAGTGGTTTCAACAGATTGGCAATGTCAGGAATAAACCTTCTAACAAAATTGATTCTGCCAAGGAAAATTTGCAGCCCTTTTCTATGGCTGGGCAAGGGCAGATCCAAAATGGCACTTACTCTTTCTGGATCAATGGTGATCCCCTGTTTTGACACAATATGTCCCAAAATATTTCCTTCATGGATAGCAAAGATACATTTCTTGGGGTTTAGGGATATACCATACTCCCTACGCCTCTCAAATACTTGTTTCAGATGTGCAAGGTGTTCATCAACCTTCTTGGAAAACACAGTTACATCATCAAGGTAAATAAGTACCAGTTTGTGAATCAAACCTTTAAATACCCTGTCCATTGTCCTCTGAAACATGGCACCAGCATTGGATAGGCCAAAAGGAATCCTTTTATAATCCATGGTGCCCCATTTTGTGGTGAAGGAAGTCTTGTACTAATCCTCTTCTTTGACTAAAACTTGGTTATAACCTGAATAACCGTCAGGTAATGAGAATCTTTCTGAACCAGCTACAATTTGCAGAATCTACTCCATTGAGGGCATCAGATAATGATCCTTTAGCGAGGCTTTGTTGAGATCTCTAAAGCCAACACATAGCCTAATTTCACCATTTTTCTTTCTAATCAGGACAAGGTTAGAGACCCATGAGGTGTGTTTGATTGGAAAAATGATGTCTCCCTCAATTAGTTTGGTCAATTCTTTAACGATCAGAGGCTCAAGCTTGGGGTTTAAAGGCCTTTGTTTCTTCCTAACAGGTTTTGAGTTTGGCTCAAGCTCTATAGTATGTTGGGAAATTTGGGGATCAAAGCCTTTCAAATCAGAATATTTCCATGCAAATACATCTTGGAACTCTTGACAGAGGGCAATAAAAGCTTGCTTATCTACAAGTGAGCAAATTTTTCCAACCTTAAGGAGCTTACCTTTAAATATTTCAAGCTCCTCATAGTGTTCTTATTTGACCTGCATGCTGGTTTTACTCTTTTTAAACTGGTCATATGTGCTAAAAATGGATTCCAAGGTGACTAGACCCTTGGGCAGTTTGTTGGACTTCAATTGGATGATCTGATCATCATATTGTTGTTTAAGCTTCTCTTGGTTGACTGCTACAAATTCCTCCTCTTGCAGCATGAAGCTCAAAACCTTTTCATCACTTTCAAAGACTTGCCAATGAATGTTATTATCTGGAATAGAAGGTCTGATAACTATTTTAACATATGGCTGCAACTTTTCCTTCCTAATTTCACTTGGAATGTCAACTTGAGCACCTATGGCAGCCAATCTGTCATCATGCTTATTCCTATCCCTAGGAATAGAAATTAGATTGAAAGCATCAAACTCTTCTATCATATCCCACACCCTGTGTTTGTAGGATTTTAAAACATCATTCTTAGTGACATACAGACCCCTCACCTGATTGACAATCAATTCACTGTCACCATGCACTTGCAAGCAACTAATTCCTCACTTTTGTGCCCATTCTAAGCCTTGAACCAAGCCTTCATATTCAATAGTGTTGTTAGTACAAGAGAAGGAAAATCTAAAAGCAGAGTAGTATTTGTCACCCTGTGGGGACACAAGCATTGCACCCCCACCAACACCATTATTTCTTTGAGAACCATCAAAGAACATCTTCCATACTCTGTCCTGCTAATCTGATTGTTGTCCCATCTCCTTTTCAAAGTTTGGAATCACTGAATCAGGTTCATGCAGCACACAGACACCTAAACCAATTTCCTCAATGTTATCATTTGGGCTGTCAATAATATTTTCTGCTGCCCATTCACTTAGCAGTGCATCTAGTATACTTTTTGCTTGCAACTCTTGAGTAGCAGCAAGTTCAACATCACTAAAAATAGCACAGTTAGCATTAACCGCACTTGGAACATATGGTTCAATGTGATCCTTAGCAAGTTGCTCAGACTTGATGACTACCTTAGTCTCATATCTCATTCTAAACACCATATGAGACCAATCTGATGATAAATAACCTCCTATCTTGGTGGTGAAGTCCCTTGACAGACATAAAGAAAAATGCAGAGGTAATTCAATAACAAAGATGTCTTGGGAAATGCAAAAGTTGGGACAAGCAAGTAGGGTAAGGCTTAAACCCTTGATAACACCTACAGTATTAATGGTTGTCCCATCTAATTGTACAACTCCCTTCTCAAGAGGCTGATACTTCAGTCCTAACTTATCAACAATCTGCTTGGGCATAACAGAACTACTTGCCCCTGAATCCACCATGCAATTGTGAACTAATTTATCTCCTATTATCAAGGACACATAAAATGGGGGTGGTTTGACATCCTTACTTGGTTGTTTACTATTGTCTTGAGGTGTATTCGTCAGGATAGCCTTGGGTTGACCTGCTGGTATATCATTTGAAATTCTTTCTTCAGCTAAGGCAGATTGCAACAAGTCCTTTTGACCAGGAATAGACAGGGAATCCCACATTGACATACTCACATTTATCCTTTTCATGGATTCAATAATGTTGAAAGGAATGACAACATTTACCTTTTGATGAATCTTTGCAGCAGCAGGGTGTCATAAGTGGGTTGGATTTAAGGTTTAATTCCCAATTTGTCCAAGACTAATGCCTTGTGAATTTCTCTACAAAATGTGTGTTATGTGAGGATTGGAAGGTCCAACAATCTCTTTGTATTTATTTGTTGCTTGTCCAATCTCGAGGGCTCTCTTTTTGGCTCGGGTGTTGGTTGCTATTGGAGAGCTATCACTATTTACTCCACAAAACTCTTCTCCTTGCCAATTCAGGAGAGTTGTGTCACTTGGAGGGAGCTCCTGATGTTGGGATGATTCACCATTAGGCTCATCTTGCACACCCAAAACATTTTGAACCATCAATGCTTGATTGATGACACCATTTAAACATGTAGTCTAATTATGGGCCTGGTTGCAAGGATAGTACCACTCATACTTTGCTGCAACATTGTTTTGAATAGGTACCATATCTCTAGCTGTAGTGATTAGAACTAGATTGTATGGCTAAAAAGGCCTTGGATTCAGACTTTGTCATGCACCTTGAAAATTTCCTTGATATGGCTACTTGTTAGTTTGAAATTGATGTCCTTGGCCTTGATTTTGAGGTTGCCAAGGTTTGAAACCTTGGAATTTTTGTTTTCTAATGCTTACCAGCTCATTTCCACAAGTTTGTAGCAGATTTTCAATCTTTTGTTGGCTACTTTTAATTTCCTATAGCTACTCAAATGGTCCTTGGGCAGAAATTTTTGTGTTAACAATAGCTAGTAAAGGGGCTAATTGAGGTGGTGGAAAAACTGTAGGAAGCTGAATATCGGGAAAAAATGGCATAAGAGGCCTAGGGGCAATCCTTCTAGCTTGTATTAGGCTACTTTCTGCTCTCACAACTATGTCATAAGCTATTGGAAAGGTATTTCCACCCATAGACTGTATCAAAATAGCAATTTCATTATTTAAAGCTCTCAAAAAATAGAGAAATCCATACTCAGCTAAAGGCCTTGTAGTGCTCAGAATTCTATCCCATGTTCTTTGGAAATGGAAATTGAAATCTATCATTCATTCATGGGGATCCCATTTAATGTGAGTCAGCTACTCCACTAATGACAAGTTATCATACTTGTCTTCAAACTTCTTACAAAGTACCTCTCCCAATTAATCCCATGTTCGGATGGAATTGACTGCTAAACTCCTGAACCATAGGAGTGCTTTACCTCTGAGTGATGCCACTAATAGTCTCAAGGAAACATTTTCTTGAGTTATATGATGCACCAAGCACAAATTTGAGATGTCCTTAATGGGTCTCAAGGCTTTTGAGAATCTTGGACCATTTATTTTGTATGGAGGAAGTTTCACCATTTCGAGGTCTTGTCATTTGTAGGGAAATAAGTGTCGATGAGACATTTTTTTGTAGTGGGTGTCTTAGCTTGGTAGGAGTTTTTAGTCCTTTCGAGACCTAACATCCTAACTTTTCTTTTGTATTTTCAGATTTAGACTTGGGATTTTAGGGGAAGGATGGACTTTTGGACTTGATCCCAAAGTCCTTTTCAAACCATATTTTATATCTTTTCGAATTTAATTTTTAGACTTTTTAAAATATTTATTTATTTAGAATTTTTTGAAAATATATTTTTTTTTAATATTTTTTGAGGATAATCCAAAATCTAAGATCTATAAAAAGAATATTGAGAATACAAAGAAAACAATAAATGGATTTGGAAGAGTTTCTAGTCTCACGACTAAATTGATAGAAGAAAAATGAAAATAAATAAAGAGGAAAGAAAGGCAGGAGCGGGGATCAGGAGCTCGAAAGGAATCAAAATATTGGGATAAAATATAAATGTCACTTTAAGACCTACAATTCCATTGGGAAGTGAAATTAAAGACCATGAATGGGGTCGGAAAATACCTCTAGACTTGGGATGTTCAAATTGTAGAGAACAATATGAAAAGATCGAGAAAGGCCAAAAAGAAACAAGGAAAATGAATGAAAATGAAAGTGAAGGAAAAGGATAAATGACCAAAGGTGAAAAGAAAGCAAAATCACTACAAAAAAATTAGAAATCAAAGGAAAGGAAGTGAAGAGAAAGGAGGGTCCTCAACTTGGAGAAGTGAAAGTTGGGGTGTGTATGCATGGAATTACAGGTGGCACTAGTTGAAGAGTTAATAGTTGTGGAATGAAGACACCATAATGAACCTACAATGATTAAGTATTAATATATTATTGTGTTCTTTATGACCGTGTTCTCCAACAAACATAGTACTACTATAGGATGAGATAATTTCATCCTCAAATCCATACCAAGATACACTTATAAATCCTAACACATGAACAATGGAATGACTAGGGGATAACTTGCCTTGATTAGGTGACATGACCATTATTTTTTGAAACAAATAGGATGAGTGCACATTCACCTCCAAACCACTAAAAAAATCTTAAAGAAATCCTATACATAAGGGAAAACCTTAACAAGATATTTCCTTACTATGAGGTGCAAACATTCCACCAATACAAATGATGAAAAGTAACTTCCAAGAAGAAAATGCTTCCCCATATATAGATGTGTAATAAATCCCTAAGTTTTGTACTTATCATCAATATGATGACATGGGAAGAATCACCAAGCCAAGGGAAAAAAAAATTGTATATTCAATTTTGTCAATAAATGGTTAAAGTACCAAACAAATCAAAAATGATAAAAAAAATAGACCAAAGGATAGTAGAACCCATATATGACACTAGCACCAAGGAAAAAGACCAGCACAAGTGTGCAAGTGTCCAAGCTTGGTTTTGAGTCTTATTTTAGGACTGGGATCCTCTTTTGGTCATAGAGTCATAGATAGGTATTGTAGTCCGGTCTAGAATTATAGTCTTGAATCTAGCACTAGTGTGATAATCAATGATAAAATCCAAGATTAGTTTTGGTCTCAAAGATGAGGACAAGCCACAAGAAATATAAGGAAGGATTTATGATGAAAATTAATGGGGAACTTATAAGGTGCTAGAAACTCAATCTCACATCATACTAGCCCATGAAGCAGATACATACTAATGGTTGGGGAGACCACTAGAGGCTCCAAAATGAGAACTAGAAAACAAAGGGTGAAGGGGAAAGGTGTTCTACACCTCCCAACCTCACCAAGACTAGTCAAAGAACCTAAACATCTCCTCAATGAGTTTGTTATCAGAAAGATACTATTTCAAAATTGGTAGACAACTAAAACAAGATCCAAGAGCAAAGATTGAATATTTTCTATCACACAACAATTCATTTTAAGCCCAAAAAATAAATATGTTGTATGTCCATTTTACCAACATTATAATAACTTTTAAGAATTCCCAAAATGACATGTAAGTTTGAATTTGTAAGAGTGGGACCAACCACACCAAGGCCCTAACTTACCTCAAGCTAATGGGTGTTTGGGGATAAGAATCAAGAATGAAGATCACTTTCAAGTGCTTCTACCACTCTACAGATCTAAAAGTTCAAGTTGTGCTAGACGAGCTAGATTTTGGAGTCTAAATTGTACCTCAGATAGCTCTTTTTCTGAGGATGATAGTGTGGGTTTGGAATGATAGCACAATGTGCGAGCATGTCTCTAGCGCACTGGCATCTATATGACTAGAAAATGTAAAGTATTGAATGAAACTCCGAAGATCCTGCTAACTACCTAGTAGACTCAGTTTAACAAAATAAACATAATGATAAAGTATGAACAGTAACTATGTAAATAACAAAGTAGATAAAGACAAGGGTGGTAAAAATCAACTCACTAAAGCGCCAGTTCTCTAGTGAGCTACACACACATGTTCACCTACACACAAGTAAGAGGGGAAAAATGTTGGGTTGTATATGGGTTTTCCTCAGTCAAACCTCCAGTTTAGTGTTTCCACCTCTATGGACATCCAGAAAAGCCACGAAGTAGAATGTACAATGAGGGAAAGAAGCAAAGAGAGATTATTGAACATTATGAAAGAATGCTACACTAATCTATCATACCACAAAGGAAAATGAGAGTGCTACAATACAACCTCCACCCAAAGGCTCTGAAGGCCAATGAAGGGATAATTCAAGCAATAAAATTAGAAAATTCGACATAGCCATAGCAATTTCAAAGGGAGGTCTTGTAATACTCCAAGCTCACAAATTCTATGGAAGCACCACATGAACAAAGATGGAGTGAATGAAGTAACAAGTTGTTGCAATGTTCAATGGAGTTTTGAAAATGGAGTGCTAGAATGTTGAAGACATTGAATGACAATTGCTCAAGAGATTGAATGAGAGTGTAGAAGATGAAGTGATAGTGAATTGGATGGATTTGAAGACCAAAAAGAGTT
>VDFB02000002.1:147974495-148167437 GCA_007258455.2 Sequoia sempervirens | reverse complement strand
AAACCTAATGCTGAAAGGAAAACTAAAGTGATACACCAAACAATCTAGACATGTTAACAACTCATCATATTTGAATTAATATCACAAAGCTGGAATTGCACAACTCACTTAATAATGCAGTTTGCATAAATATTTCATAAGAAGGTTTATAAATAATGCTATTAAAATGAAAATATAGATTAAATAATTAATCAGCACCATTAACAACACAACTTAGAACCTGCAAACATACACCTTCTGCTAAATAGATGCATAACATGAGACAAGCTTGCAAGGAAAAATAGGTTTCACAAAACAAGTTGATCAACCATTAACAACATACATGAGAAACATAAAATGAGAAGGTAAAAGTGCTTTACTATATCAATTCAAAATGCTTATTGTGTATTAAGTCTGACTGAGTTACAATGCAGCTTCATCAAAAAATAACTCCAAGGTAGTAGCTATCCTCCTGCTGAAAAAGAAAGAACTCCCTAAAAAAGTTCCAAATGAACATACTTAATAAAAAACCACAAAAACCTCCCACACATGTACTTCTAGAAGACTATCCTCAGATAAAACAGAAATGGCTCCAAAAGAACCTTCTAGAAGTCTCTAAAATGCTTTCCACATGAAGAAAAACCAAGCTAAGTCAATAGCCATCTCAAAAGTGACAAAAAAAAGCTCCAGCTGGCCTCAAACCCACTAAAAATAGTCCAACAGCATCACACACCTCTCACACTTCTGCAAATCAACATTGGTCCTATTTTAACACTTGACCATATTCCCCCTTCATGCAACATGTGTGTTTTTTGAAAGCACGTGGCCTTTTAAAGCATAAATATAGTGATTTTGCTAAGTGATTTATAAAACATCAATTAGCAAATCACTTTACAATAAGGCTCAAATCAAAAAGGGCCCACCATTCTCTGTGTTACATTAGCATTAAAAGGCACAATAAAAGAGATTTTAAAGTCACCTAAATGATATCTCCAGTCATAGAATAAAATGTAACATCAAATTTTATGACAAAAATCTCAAAGGCTCAAAGGCACTTTGACTATCAACCTACCACTCATATCCTGCATTCTTCCCACACATGTCATAGTCACATGGTTTGCAAAGGCATAAGTATTAATATTACTTGGCCAAAAAGATCGACCTCCAAGGCTTTTGGAAAGAATATTCTAAGTCACATAATATGCAAAACAACGCATCACCTAAGGGTCATTGCAAACTCCATCACTTCACACTTCAGCATAAGTCAAATGAGGAAAGAAATTCCTAAGGCATAGAATTCCTACATGACATAGTGAGGTTCCTAACAAAGCCTTTTAAGTGTGAAGGTTCATAAGGCATGAAAATCCTAGGGGATATACAAAGTTCGGCCCCATCACATTAATCATGTGTCAATTTTAAAAGAAAAGATAAAACACCACCCCTAAATGCAAAGACAATCATAATACAAAAAAAATGAGGAAAAAACCCATCATTTTGTCGTTTGGAAGAATCTGGAAGATGCCTCTGCCGCCATGAGGGTTTCGAGAACACGGGGAAAATAATATCTTCACTTTTTTTTGGTCGGCTTTTGACATTTCTTGCAAAAAAATTCCATGGGGAACTTAGGTAATTGTGCCATCATGCATTAAATCTGCACTTCATTACACTTTGAGTCCATTTTTTGACTCACAAGCTGCGGCTATGAGGCATTTCTTTGGCTTCTTTCTGACCATTGTTGGTTCATTTCTACTTTTCTGTTATTGCTCTACTATTGACAACCGCCATGAGAACTCAATGAAGATTTTTAGGAGCACAAGGTCGAAATTGTTTTGCAAAACTTGTGAGAAAACCTCC
Organism: Sequoia sempervirens; assembly: GCA_007258455.2. Taxonomy (NCBI): domain Eukaryota; kingdom Viridiplantae; phylum Streptophyta; class Pinopsida; order Cupressales; family Cupressaceae; genus Sequoia; species Sequoia sempervirens. The sequence goes on along the minus strand of VDFB02000002.1, from coordinate 148,165,604 downwards.
AGGTGATTTGAATCAACTCCTCCATTTCAGTTTTTTAGCAACAAAAAGATATATTTTCTTTTGTTTCTAGCTGATCATGAAGCACGAAGTACTTGTCTTCATCTTGCATTTGAAAATAACGATTCCCTATTGTGTTTCGATTGTCTTCCTGAAGGAAACAAGTCTCGGCCGGCCATGAATAGAGGGCCACTATGTTTTTGCTTGGCTCACTTCATTTATTAAACCCTTATGCTGATCTTTCTTCTTTGTATTTCACAAAAAATTTAACAACCAGATGGGTTTTGATATGTGAAAAGAGAGGAAGACTAATAAAACCGTGAGCTTTAGGCCTCCATTTTTTGAACATGGGTTTTCTTGAATTTGTCAATTCGTGTCTTTTTCTGCATTTTTAGGACCCCTACTGGGGCTTCCTGTAGCATTCATATTTGTTGAAAATGCAATTGTTAGTAGAAAACCCAAGTGGGTTGCATGATCTCTTCGAAAGCTTCTGGTTTGTTGCTTGAAATGCAGAAAATCTTGTAAATTCCTTCACTTTTTTGTAAAAGAGAAAGCAACGTTGCCATAGACTTGAAACCCCAAGTGGGTTTTGCATATTTTCTTTTGAAAGGTTCAGATTTGTTGCAAAAATGTAGATGGCTTAGGAAATCTTTCACCTTTTTGTTGTTTAGACATCTCTCATGCAAAATATTTTACTTTCCTTGAGACTATGTCCAATGATTTGGAAACTTTGCATAACCTCCTCCATACTCTATGTTTGGTTCTTGACATGATTTTGAAAAGGCTACAGAACATTTTAATGAGCAGCCGGATTCCTCACTACTGTCGAATGTTATCATTTATAATTTTTGCATTTACATTGTTCAATTTCTTGATATGCATTTGGCCTCTCTTAAGTTCAAGATTATGCTGGAGACTTGTTCATCTAGTTTCTGTAAGTGGAGTAAAATCATTACCAATGCTTCCATGTTCTCACTCTACTTCAAATACTTGTATGTTTTGTCATCTCCCTGTGCGGTTTAAAGCCTTCAAAGAGCTTCACCATTCTATCAAATTGAATGTCCAATAACTTCAAGGTCATTGTTCTTGGGCTTACACATCTCATGCTACTTATCTCAGATACAATACTGACTGTATTATACTTTGATTGAATCCTCCTATCACTGTGCTTCCAATGCCTCTATGATCTAAGGGGGCAGGCCACCTATATACTGCTACAGTCCTCAAAAGATGAAAAGGAAATAGTAACAAAAGACCCTTCCACTGAGAAACGGACCTTTGACTCAAAGGGGAGACCTAAGATCAGACACTTAGATCCTGGAGCAAGAATATGTAGATTCTATTTGAAATCACAATGTTGTTCTTGTATTCTTCACCACCGTGGACCAAGACTTGGGTATTGTCTCTTCAATTGACTTGTCAGCACCCATTCAACCTTTATGAAACTAATGAACAGTCCCCTCTGAATCCTCCTTGAAAACATGAATTCAGTGGTCCTTGTGAATACTTTATGATCTGCTCCTTCAAATCCCTTACAGGAAAACCATATTGTTTTCACTAGGTGATCTCATCCTTGTCACAGGTTCGTGATCTTGTTGTCAGACTTTGATGTCGGGACTGCTAACTCCATACTCTTATGACTTCAATTCATTTGATTAGACTATCCTAGAATGCTAATTCACACTTTGATTGGATTGTGTTTTGTGCCTCAAAACTCATAAATTAACATTCCATCATGTCATATGATGATGACATTTCCTTTTATTTTTCCAACGGCTGGTCACTTTAGGCCTATACAGGGTTGTATCACTGGATTTTCATATTGTTTCATAAGAAAATTGTTGTCCTTTGTGTCACTGCCTCCTGAGGCACTGTTCCTCAAGCATTTTTATTTTCCTTATCAACTCTACCATGAGTTATAATGACAAAGCCTCACCCACACCACAACACCTTACGACCAATCCACTACTCAGGTTACTAAGACATGATCATGAAGGATCTATCCCTACCATGAGATTGCATCTAACGGACTGTTCTAGTGATAAATCATGGATTGTACCTTCGAGTTGCTATTGTTTACACATGACTATCCACCACAAATTTGTCTTTATAAATGGTTGCTTGTTATTGAGTTCTTGTACAACTATCATATAACTGTAGGGGTTGTTGTGGTGACTATGCTTTCAACTGATTGGCATGTCAATAATGCAAGAGCACATTGTGTTGCTTATGGTTTTACTTCATTGTAGTTTGAGCACTCAATGATTTTTTTAATGTGTTGAAGTCACTGCTTCTAATTTAAAGACACCTATTGTGCCTAGCAAGCACAACTATATTGAATGCACTTACTTTTCCTTTTATTTATGTCATGTGACTCCCTACAGCAATTTAGCCTATGTTGCTCCATTACATGCTTACTTACATGTATGGTCTCCTTCATAACTCATGACTGATCCTTGTCCCTTGTCAAATGGAATCATGATCTTGGTAGACAGCTTGAATGGTGATTGTCATTTCTTTTGATTGTCTATGTATTGATTCCCATTCATTTGATTATTTTTGATGGTTGTGCTTAGTCATTATGACAGTGAGGAGATTTATTACTATGAGTGTCTTGGAATTTTCACTGAGAGATGTCAATCCCCTGTTCTTGCACAGGAACCTTGGACTCCTTTTGGTTGTCTTCATTGATTCTCACATTTATTTGACCAGTATGTGTTGTTGTTTTTGAGGACAACAATGTTTTCTTATAGTTCATGGCTGCTGACTCCTGATATTTGTACAATTGTACTACTTGTTTTCCATGTGACCTGACAATGAAATGCACTGCCCCATGCCTTCCTTGAAGCACATCTTGTATTTCAATGCACATGACTACCCCATGCCTTCCTTTTCTCATCTTTCACACCTTGATTGCTAGTTGGAAAACCTATTGTCTAATGTTTGGTTGCGAAGGCCTTGAACTCAGCCTTGTACAACTTCAGATTTTGTCTTTAGTTGTTGTCCTTATCTTTCATGTTCAGAATGCATTCAAACCTGTCATGCTCTCAATCTCAGGGACATAATATTTATCTAACTCATGGGGCAGTGAATTAGATAGCCATTTTTCTTTTCCATGAAGACAGTTATGTTTGTTTTGGAAACCCTTCATGCCTGTCAACCTTGTAAGCTCCTATAAAGGTGTTGTCCTTACACTTGTACCATGACCATGAGTCAACCATTACTCCTGCTGTAGTTATATGTGATAAACATGCATACTCTCCTCATTCTAACTTTGTTTGACAGCCACTAGTCACATGTGTGGGTGACCTAACAGCTCGCTTTCCTGTGTGATGAGTGACTGCCGGACAGGGTTGTGGTGAGAGGGCTTGACAACAATCTAAGATTCATCTTCATTATTAAATATATGCATAATTGAACTTGATGCATCTTTAAAACACTTTGATGCATAATTGAACTTGATGCATCTTCAAATCTGATAATGAAAGTTGATCCACTGGTATGATTCCATATTGATTTAATGCATTGATAAGAGATAAATCTTGATCAAGTTGCTCAATTTCATTTTCTTTCGAAGCACATTGAGCTCTACCCTTGTGGGAGCCACATTTACCCCACATGCTACATTTGATTTGATAATGAAACAATAATCAGGCTTGTCCTAAATCTGCACATGAAGCAAACAGTTAGAAAATAAATGCATATGTTGAATGTTCTTTTGTTTAATGCATTTATGGATCAGCTTATACATGCATAGGTAGGTGTGTATGCAATGATTGAATCATTCATTGCTTAGACCCTCACTCTAACACATGCTACAGAGTTGGGAGAGACACAAGCGGTTCAGGGTAGTAGCAAGGCAACATGTAACCAGTCATTCACAGGCAATGACTGGTTCCATTCTTACATCCACATTCTCTCTCTTTTACTTATTCATGTATAAGTTGTTTCATATTTTCATTTGAATAAGAGAGCTATTCCCTTGGCTTGTGAGGGACATGTACATTTCAAGATTGTTAATAAAATATTGCATTTGTATATCCATGTTTCTCTTTCACATTTTCTATGATGCAAAATTGAAATGACAAGGTCTAATCTGATTTGCTTTGACAATCACTCTTTCATGCATGATGAAATTAGCAGTTTTATGGTTTATCTTTAAATGTTTAAACAACATGAAAAGAACAACACTATGGTTACCCGATTTCAGCTGAAGGCTAAAAATCGGATAACATTTATGGCAACATCTGCGATATGTTTTCCTGCTAAACATGAGACCAGTTGCCTCTTGTGTTATCCATTGGGCACGGGGTCACTTAGAAAACCAACACTACTTGAAAACAACATTTAAAATAGTTGTAACTCATAACACCAGCAAGAAACACTTCGAAAACCAAGGAAAACAACAATGTAGAAGGAAAACTACCACCTAACTGTGCAGAACAGCACTTAGGGAAAACTGGAGAACCTAACTATTGTGTGCCAGCACTTAGAGGAAACAAAATCTACTCTAATATGTACAAGGGAAGTTTTAGATCATACCTCAAAATAGAGTTTGAGGTGTATCCCATTGACAGGGATACGCAGAGCTTCTCCATCCATTGATGACAGTTGCAAAGCATTATATTCCTTGCACTTTGTAGTGATAAATGGGCTGCTCCACATGCTATCAAACTTGGTGTGCTTTCCAGGCCTGCTCTTCAATTCATTGCATTTCAGAACAATATATCCCTCTTTGAACACCCTGGGTTTTTCTCTTTTATCAAACAACTTCTTGGTTTGGAGTTGATGTAGCTCCATTTTTTTCATGGCTCTAGCTCTGGTTTCATCCAACTCCATTAACTAGGCATATCAGACAGCCATTGGGTCCTCCTCTTCAAACATTTCAAGCCAGTTCATTATATCAAGAGCTAGAAGCTCAACTGATAAAGGAAACCTTGCCTCTTTACCATATACCAGTACATAAGGGGAGGTTCCAATGGACTTCTTTGGAGTTATCCTATCTACCCACAAGGTAGATTTTAACTTGTTATGCCAAGTTCTTTGGTTATCTTCCAAAATCCTTTTGATAATCTTGATCAAGTTTTTATTGGTTGACTCAGCCAAACCATTACCTTGAGGGTAATAATTTGATGAGGTATTCAGATGGATGCCATTTTTCACAGCCCAGTCACTTTCTCTTAACCCAACAAACGCTAAAGCATTATCAGAAATGATTGATTCAGGTATCCCAAATCTGGTTACCAAATCATCATAAAAATTTTAAACAACACTCTCATTGGCTTCCTTCAAAGCCACTGCTTCAGTCCAGCATGTGAAATAATCGGTTGCAGTAAGTACCCACCTATGACTTGCACTTGAAGGTGGGTTAATGGCACCTATGAAATCAATGCCCCATCTCATGAAGGGCTTCTCTACTTGAATAGGTTGCAATGGTAAAGCTGGAAGCCTCTCTTTTCCTACAAAAATGGCACATTTTACACACTTCCTAGCCCAAGCATGGGCATCCTTAAACAAGCTTGGCCAATAATAGCTAGCTCTCATGATTTTCCATGTAGTTGTTCTTGGGGAAAAATGACCCCCTACAGTTCCATCATGGAACTCATGAAGTACTTTATCAACTTGATGTTGATCAATGCATCTCAGAAGGATGCCATTAATGTCCTTTCTAAAAAGAATGTTTCCAATCAGAACATAAGGAATAGACTGCAGTCTCAAATACCTTCGTTTTTCTTTATCTAGACCTAGTGGACATTCACCGGTTTGCAAAAAGTGAGTCATCTCTTGCACCCAACCTACATTTTTTGTAACTGCATCTGCTTCAAGCTCGTTATCAGCAACCAAAACTGCCTTTGTTTCTACATTTCCCTCATTTCCAGTTTTCATAGCTAGCTGTTGACACAACCCTTTATCCCTGACAAGCTTTGTTACCTTGATGTCAACATCATACTCCATAACCTTTGTAATCCAACATGCCCTTTTATCATTTAGATCCCTGGTTAGCAAGAATTCCTTCACGCTTGGGTGAGCAACCATTAAATGTACCTTGCTATTATAAATTAGGGGTTTGAACTTCTTCAATCTTCTTATAGCAGCTAGTACATGTTTCTCTACAAAAGTATATCTTTGTTCATACTCCTCTAATCGTTGGCTGAAAAAAGCAATTGGTTGTTCTAGGCCAGCATTATTCTGTTGTACCAGTATTGTAGAAATTATATCAACGCTGCCAAAAGCATATAAAATGAAGTCTTTTGAGAAGTTCAGGTTTACCAAAGTAGGGATTGCTGATAAAGCTTCCTTTATGACCTAGAAACTATTCTTGGCCTCCTTGGTCCAGCTGAAACTGGCATTCTTTTTTAACATTGCAGATAGTGGTTTCAACAGATTGGCAATGTCAGGAATAAACCTTCTAACAAAATTGATTCTGCCAAGGAAAATTTGCAGCCCTTTTCTATGGCTGGGCAAGGGCAGATCCAAAATGGCACTTACTCTTTCTGGATCAATGGTGATCCCCTGTTTTGACACAATATGTCCCAAAATATTTCCTTCATGGATAGCAAAGATACATTTCTTGGGGTTTAGGGATATACCATACTCCCTACGCCTCTCAAATACTTGTTTCAGATGTGCAAGGTGTTCATCAACCTTCTTGGAAAACACAGTTACATCATCAAGGTAAATAAGTACCAGTTTGTGAATCAAACCTTTAAATACCCTGTCCATTGTCCTCTGAAACATGGCACCAGCATTGGATAGGCCAAAAGGAATCCTTTTATAATCCATGGTGCCCCATTTTGTGGTGAAGGAAGTCTTGTACTAATCCTCTTCTTTGACTAAAACTTGGTTATAACCTGAATAACCGTCAGGTAATGAGAATCTTTCTGAACCAGCTACAATTTGCAGAATCTACTCCATTGAGGGCATCAGATAATGATCCTTTAGCGAGGCTTTGTTGAGATCTCTAAAGCCAACACATAGCCTAATTTCACCATTTTTCTTTCTAATCAGGACAAGGTTAGAGACCCATGAGGTGTGTTTGATTGGAAAAATGATGTCTCCCTCAATTAGTTTGGTCAATTCTTTAACGATCAGAGGCTCAAGCTTGGGGTTTAAAGGCCTTTGTTTCTTCCTAACAGGTTTTGAGTTTGGCTCAAGCTCTATAGTATGTTGGGAAATTTGGGGATCAAAGCCTTTCAAATCAGAATATTTCCATGCAAATACATCTTGGAACTCTTGACAGAGGGCAATAAAAGCTTGCTTATCTACAAGTGAGCAAATTTTTCCAACCTTAAGGAGCTTACCTTTAAATATTTCAAGCTCCTCATAGTGTTCTTATTTGACCTGCATGCTGGTTTTACTCTTTTTAAACTGGTCATATGTGCTAAAAATGGATTCCAAGGTGACTAGACCCTTGGGCAGTTTGTTGGACTTCAATTGGATGATCTGATCATCATATTGTTGTTTAAGCTTCTCTTGGTTGACTGCTACAAATTCCTCCTCTTGCAGCATGAAGCTCAAAACCTTTTCATCACTTTCAAAGACTTGCCAATGAATGTTATTATCTGGAATAGAAGGTCTGATAACTATTTTAACATATGGCTGCAACTTTTCCTTCCTAATTTCACTTGGAATGTCAACTTGAGCACCTATGGCAGCCAATCTGTCATCATGCTTATTCCTATCCCTAGGAATAGAAATTAGATTGAAAGCATCAAACTCTTCTATCATATCCCACACCCTGTGTTTGTAGGATTTTAAAACATCATTCTTAGTGACATACAGACCCCTCACCTGATTGACAATCAATTCACTGTCACCATGCACTTGCAAGCAACTAATTCCTCACTTTTGTGCCCATTCTAAGCCTTGAACCAAGCCTTCATATTCAATAGTGTTGTTAGTACAAGAGAAGGAAAATCTAAAAGCAGAGTAGTATTTGTCACCCTGTGGGGACACAAGCATTGCACCCCCACCAACACCATTATTTCTTTGAGAACCATCAAAGAACATCTTCCATACTCTGTCCTGCTAATCTGATTGTTGTCCCATCTCCTTTTCAAAGTTTGGAATCACTGAATCAGGTTCATGCAGCACACAGACACCTAAACCAATTTCCTCAATGTTATCATTTGGGCTGTCAATAATATTTTCTGCTGCCCATTCACTTAGCAGTGCATCTAGTATACTTTTTGCTTGCAACTCTTGAGTAGCAGCAAGTTCAACATCACTAAAAATAGCACAGTTAGCATTAACCGCACTTGGAACATATGGTTCAATGTGATCCTTAGCAAGTTGCTCAGACTTGATGACTACCTTAGTCTCATATCTCATTCTAAACACCATATGAGACCAATCTGATGATAAATAACCTCCTATCTTGGTGGTGAAGTCCCTTGACAGACATAAAGAAAAATGCAGAGGTAATTCAATAACAAAGATGTCTTGGGAAATGCAAAAGTTGGGACAAGCAAGTAGGGTAAGGCTTAAACCCTTGATAACACCTACAGTATTAATGGTTGTCCCATCTAATTGTACAACTCCCTTCTCAAGAGGCTGATACTTCAGTCCTAACTTATCAACAATCTGCTTGGGCATAACAGAACTACTTGCCCCTGAATCCACCATGCAATTGTGAACTAATTTATCTCCTATTATCAAGGACACATAAAATGGGGGTGGTTTGACATCCTTACTTGGTTGTTTACTATTGTCTTGAGGTGTATTCGTCAGGATAGCCTTGGGTTGACCTGCTGGTATATCATTTGAAATTCTTTCTTCAGCTAAGGCAGATTGCAACAAGTCCTTTTGACCAGGAATAGACAGGGAATCCCACATTGACATACTCACATTTATCCTTTTCATGGATTCAATAATGTTGAAAGGAATGACAACATTTACCTTTTGATGAATCTTTGCAGCAGCAGGGATTGTCTGCAAGTGGGCTGGTTGGGGTTGATTCCCAAGTTGTCCACCACTGATGCCTTGTGAACTTCTCTGCAAAATGTGTGATAAATGAGGATTGGAAGGTCCAGCAACTTCTTTGTCTTTTCTTGTTTCTTTTCCAATCTCGAGGGCCCTCTTTTTGGCTCGGGTGTTGGCTGCTATTAGGGAGCTATCACTATTTACTTTGCAAAACTCTTCTCCTTGCCAATTCAGGAGAGTTGTGTCACTTGTAGGGAGCTCCTACTGCTGGGATGATTCACCACTAGGCACATCCTGCACACTTGAGACATTATGAACCATCAATGCTTGATTCATCACACCATTCAAACATGTAGTTTGATTATGGGCCTGGTTGCAAGGATAGCACTAGTCATATTATGTTGCAAGGTTATTTTGAGTTGGTACCAAATCCCTGGCTACACTGATTGGAACTGGATTATATGGCTGAAATGGCCTTGGATTCATATTTTGTCGTGCACCTTGAAAATTTCCCTGATATGGCTGCTTATTAGTCTGAAATTGTTGTCCTTGACCCTAATTTTGAGACTGCTAAGGCTTGAAACCTTGAAATTGCTATTTTTTAAGGGTTACAAGTTCATTGCCAAAGGTCTGAAGCAAGTTTTCGATCTTTTGTTGGCTGCTTTTAATTTCATGTAGCTCCTGAGATGGTCCTTGGGCAGCAATTTCTATGCTAACAGTAGCTAGTAAAGGAGCTAATTGAGGTGGTGGAAAAGTTGTAGGATGCTGAATATCAAGAAAAAAAATGGCATAGGAGGCCTAGGGGCAATCCTTCCAACTTGTATTAGGTTTTTTCTGCTCTCACAACTATGTCATAAGCGATTGGCAAGGTGCTTCCACTCATAGATTGTATTAAAACAGAAACCTCACTGTTTAAACCTCTCAAAAAATAGAGAAATGCATACTCAAATGGGGGCCTTGTAGTGGCCAAAATTCTGTCCCACGTTCTTTGGAAACGGAAGTTGAAGTCTGTCATCCATTCGTGAGGAGCCCGTTTAATGTGAGTCAGCTGCTCCACCAATGACAAGTTATCATACTTGTCTTCAAGCTGCTTACAAAGCACCTCTCCCATTTCATCCCATGTTTGGATGGAATTGACTGCCAAACTCCTGAACCATTGGAGTGCTTTCCCTCTGAACGATGCCACTAACAGCCTCAAGGCAACATTTTTGTGTTATATGATGCACTGAGCACAAATTTGAGATGTCCTTAATATGCTCAACTAGTGTAGTTTGATCTTCACCTAAAAAATATGGTACACTTTTTAGAGTAGCCACTGGAATATCATCAGGTTGGGCTAATTGAAGTGGACTGGCACCATTGAATGGCACAAATACCTGGTTTCTTAGAACTGCCATGTTTGGCACCAAGTTTTGTTGTCTTACTGGGCTAAAAACTCTCACTGCTGGTGGAGTTGAAACTATTTTTCTTGACGAAACAGCAGCCTTCTTTGTTGGTCTGCCTCTCCTACGGGGTGGTGAAAGCTGCAAATATTCTAATGGGACAAAATTTCCCCTTGTCTGAATTCGTTTCATAAGTTGTCACAACACTGATCTATAATTATTTTTCACATTCGGAGCCACCAGATATGTTGGTGTCACCTTTAAAAGTTTAAAAAAATTGTTGGGAACATATCAAAACCAACAAACTGATGTGTTTTTCTAGTCTGAAATGACTATTTGGTCCCACCGGGCGTGCCAAAACTGTTGGAGATTACCAATCTGCACCCTGTTTTCTAAGCTTTTCTAATTGCACTTAGCAGATTTGGTCCAACATTGGAATGCTTTCAGGTTGTGGGTAACCTATCTGAAAGCAGACCTCCGGATTGTGGGTCGGCTTCCCTATTTGATATCACTTAACTACTGAATTTTTGAGGTAAGGGTAAGGGTTGCATAAAATAAACCTAATGCTGAAAGGAAAAATAAAGTGATACACCAAACAATCTAGACCTGTTAACAACTCATCATATTTGAATTAATATCACAAAGCTGGAATTGCACAACTCACTTAATAATGCAGTTTGCATAAATATTTCATAAGAAGGTCTATAAATAATGCTATTAAAATGAAAATAGAGATTTCATAATTAATCAGCACCATTAACAACACAACTTAGAACCTGCAAACATACACCTTCTACTAAATAGATGCATAACATGAGACAAGCTTGCAAGGAAAAATAGGTTTCACAAAACAAGTTGATCAACCATTAACAGCATACATGAGAAACATAAAATGAGAAGGTAAAAGTGCTTTACTATATCAATTCAAAATGCTTACTGTGTATTAATTCTGTCTGAGTTACAATGCAGCTTCATCAAAAAATAACTCCAAGGTAGTAGCTATCCTCTTGCTGAAAAAGAAAGAACTCCCTAAAAAGGTTCCAAATGAACATACTTAACCAAAAACCACAAAAACCTCCCACACATGTACTTCTAGAAGACTATCCTCAGATAAAATAGAAATGGCTCCAAAAGAACCTTCTAGAAGTCTCTAAAATGCCTTCCACATGAAGAAAAACCAAGCTAAGTCAATAGCCATCTCAAAAGTGACAAAAAAAAGCTCCAGCTGGCCTCAAACCCACTACAAATAGTCCAACAGCATCACACACCTCTCACACTTCTGTAAATCATCATTGGTCCTATTTTAACACTTGACCATATTCCCCCTTCATGCAACATGTGTGTTTTTTGAAAGCACATGGCCTTTTAAAGCATAAATATAGTGATTTTGCTAAGTGATTTATAAAACATCAATTAGCAAATCACTTTACAATTAGGCTCAAATCAAAAGGGTCCCACCATTCTTTGTGTTACATTAGCATTAAAAGGCACAATAAAAGAGATTTTAAAGTCACCTAAATGATATCTCCAGTCATAGAATAAAATGTAACATCAAATTTTATGACAAAAATCTCAAAGGCTCAAAGGCAATTTGACTATCAACCTACCACTCATATCCTGCATTCTTCCCACACATGTCATAGTCACATGGTTTGCAAAGGCATAAGTATTAATATTACTTGGCCAACAAGGTCGACCTCCAAGGCTTTTGGAAAGAATATTCTAAGTCACATGATATGCAAAGAAAAGCACCACCTAAGGGTCATTGCACACTCCATCACTTCACACTTCAGCATAAGTTAAATGAGGAAAGAAATTCCTAAGGCATAGAATGCCTACATGACATAGTGAGGTTCCTAACAAAGCCTTTTAAGTGTGAAGGTTCATAAGGCATGAAAAGCCTAGGGGATATACAAAGTTCGGCCCTGTCACATTAATCATGTGTCAATTTTAAAAGAAAAGATAAAACACCCCCATCGAAATGCAAAGACAAGTGTCAAACCCTAATCATAATACAAAAAAATGAGGAAAAAACCCATCATTTTGTCGCTTGGAAGAATCTGGAAGATGTCTATGACGCCATGAGGGTTTGGAGAACATGGGGAAAATGATATCTTCACTATTTTTTGGTCGGCTTTTGACATTTCTTGCAAAAAACTGCCATGGGGAACTCAGGTAATTCTATCATCATACATTAAATCTGCACTTCATTGCACTTTGAGATCGTTTTTTGACTCACAGGCTGCGGCTATGAGGAATTTCTTTGGCTTCTTTCTGACCATTGTTGGTTCATTTCTACTTTTCTGTTATTGCTCTACTATTTACAACCGCCATGAGAACTCAATGAAGCTTTTTAGGAGCACAAGGTCGAAAGTTTTTTGCAAAACTTTTGAGAAAACCTCCATGTGATTCGAATCAACTCCTCCATTTCAGTTTTTTAGCAACAGAAAGCTATATTTTATTTTGTTTCTAGCTGATCATGAAGCACAAAGTACTTGTCTTCATCCTACATTTGAAAATAACAATACCCTATTGTGTTTATGTTGTCTTCCTAAAGGAAACAAGTCTCTGGCCGTGGCCATGAATAGAAAATACTGTGTTTTTGCTTGGCTCAGCTTCATTTATTAAAACCCTTATGCTATCTTGTGATTTTCTCTTTGTATTTCACAAAAGAATTTAACAACCCAGATGGGTTTTGATATGTAGAAAAGAGAGGAAGACTGAAAAAACAAATGAGCTAGGCCTCCATTTTTTGAACATGGGTTTTCTTGAATTTGTCGCTTCCTTTCTTTTTCTGCATTTTGAGAAGGACCCTTACTGAGGCTTCCTGTAGCATTCATATTTGTTGAAAATGCAATTGTTAGTAGAAAACCCAAGTGGGTTGCATGATCTCTTTGAAAGTTTCTGGTTTGTTTCTTGAAATGCAGAAAATCTTGTAAATTCCTTCACTTTTTTGTAAAAGAGAAACCAACATTGCCATAGACTTGAAACCCCAGGTGGGTTTTGCATATTTTCTTTTGAAAGGTTCAATTTTTTTGCAAAAATGCAGATGCCTTAGGAAATCTTTCACCTTTCTGTTGTTTAGACATCTCTCATGCAAAATCTTTGACTTTCCCTGAGACTATGTCCAAGGATTTGGAAACTTTGCATAACCTCCTCCATACTCTATGTTTGGTTCTTGAAATGATTTTGAAAAGGCTACAGAACATTTTAATGAGCAGTCGGATTCCTCACTACTGTAGAATGTTATCATTTATAATTTCTGCATTTACCTTGTTCAGTTTGTTGATATGCATTTGGCCTCTCTTAAGTTCAATATTATACTGGACACTTGTTCATCTAGTTTCTGTAAGTGGAGTAAAATCATTACCAATGCTTCCATGTTCTCACTCTACTTCAAATACTTGTATGTTTTGTCATCTCCCTGTGTGATTTAAAGCCTTGAAAGGGCTTCACCATTCTATCGAATTGACTATCCAATAACTTCAAGGTCATTGTTTTTGGGCTTACACATCTCATGCTACTTATCTCGTATACAATACTAATTGTATTATACTTTGATTGAATCCTCCTATCACTGTGCTTCCCATGCCTCTATGATCTAAGGGGGAAAACCACCTATATAATACTACAGTCCTCAAAAGATGAAAAGGAAATAGTAACAAAAGACCCTTCCACTGAGAAACGGACCTTTGACTCAAAGGGGAGACCTAAGATCAGACACTTAGATCCTGGAGCAAGAATATGTAGATTCTATTTGAACTCACAATGTTGTTCTTTTATTCTACACCACCGTGGACCAAAACTTGGGTATTGTCTCTTCAATTGACTTGTCAATGCACCTATTCAACCTTTATGAAACTAATGAACAGTCCCCTCTGAATCCTCCTTGAAAACATGAATTCAGTGGTCCTTGTGAATACTTTATGATCTGCTCCTTCAAATCCCTTACAGGAAAACCATATTGCTTTCACTGGATGATCTCATCCTTGTCACAAGTTCGTGATCTTGCTATCAGACTTTCATGTTGGGACTATTGACTCCAGACTATCATGACTTCAATTCATTTGATTAGACTATCCTAAAATGCTAATTCACACTTTGATTGGACTGTGTTTTGTGCCTCAAAACTCATAAATTAACATTCCATCATGTCATGTGATAATGACATTGCCTTTTATTTTTCCAAAGGCTGATCACTTTAGGCCTATACAGGGCTGCATCACTGGCTTTTGATATTGTTTCATAAGATCACTGTTGTCCTTTGTATCACTGCCTCCTGCACTTTTCTTCAAGCATTTTTCTTATCCTTATCAACTCTACCATGAGTGATTATGACACAGCCTCACCCACACCACAACACCTTACAACCAGTCCACTACTCAGGCTACTAAGACATGATCATGAAGGATCTTTCCCTACCATCAGATTGCATCTAATGGACTGTTTTAGTGATAAATCATGGATTGTACCCGTCGAGTTGCTATTGTTTACACATGACTATCCACCACAAAGTTGTCTTCATAAATGGTTGCTTCTTATTGAGTTCTTGTATAACTATCATATAACTGTAGGGGTTGTTATGGTGACTATGCTTTCAATCTATTGACATGTCAATAATGCAAGAGCACATTGTGTTACTTATGGTTGTACTTCATTGTAGTTTGAGCACTCAATGATTTTTTTAATGTGTTGAAGTCACTGCTTCTAATGTAAAGACACATATTGTTCCTAGCAAGTACAACTAGATTGAATGCACTTAATTTTCCTTTTATTTTTGTCATGTGACTCCCTACAGCAATTTGGCCTATGTTGCTCCATTAAATGCTTAATTACATGTATGGTCTCCTTCATAACTCATGACTGATCCTTTTCCCTTGTCAAATGAAATCATGATCTTGGTAGACTGCTTGAATGGTGATTTTCATTTCTTTTGATTGTCTATGTATTGATTCCCATTCATTTGATTATTGTTGATGGTTGTGCTTAGTCATTATGACAGTGAGCAGATTTATTACTATGAGTGTCTTGGAATTTTCACTGAGAGATGTCAATCCCCTGTTCTTGCACAGGAACCTTGGACTCCTTTTGGTTGTCTTCATTGATTCTCACATTTATTTGACCAGTATGTGTTGTTTTTTTTTAGGACAACGATGTTGTCTTATAGTTCATGGCTGCTTACTCATGATATTTGTACCATTGTACTACTTGTTTTCCATGTGACCTGACAATGAAATGCACTGCCCCATGCCTTCCTTGAAGCACATCTTGTATGTCAATGCACATGACTACCCCATGCCTTCCTTTAATGTTTTTTCCTTTTTCCTTTTCTCATCATTCACACCTTGATTGCTAGTTGGAAAACCTGTTGTCTAATGTTTGGTTGAGAAGGCCTTGAACTCAGCCTTGTACAACTTCAGATTTTGTCTTTAGTTGTTGTCCTTATCTTTCATGTTCAGAATGCATTCAAACCTGTCATGCTCTCAATCTCAGGGACATAATATTCATCTAACTCATGGGGCAGTGAATTAGATAGCCATGTTTCTTTGCCATGAAGACAGTTGTGTTTGTTTTGGAAACCCTTCATGCTTGTCAACCTTGTAAGCTCCTGTAAAGGTGTTGTCCTTACACTTGTACCATGACCATGAGTCAACCATTACTCATGTTGTAGTTATATGTGATAAACATGCATACTCTCCTCATTCTAACTTTGTTTGACAGCCACCAGTCACATGTGTGGGTGACCTAACAGCTCACTTGCCTGTGTGATGTGTGACTGCCCGACAGGGTTGTGGTGAGAGGACTTAACAACAATCTAAGATGCCTCTTCATTTTTAAATATATGCATAATTGAACTTGATGCATCTTTAAAACACTTTGATGCATAATTGAACTTGATGCATATTCAAATCTGATAATGAAAGTTGATCAACTGGTATGATTCCATATTGATTTAATTCATTGATAAGAGATAAATCTTTGATCATTTGCTCAATTTCCTTTTCTTTCGAAGCACGTTGAGCTATACCCTTGT
The DNA here is from genome assembly GCA_007258455.2 of Sequoia sempervirens. Lineage (NCBI taxonomy): Eukaryota > Viridiplantae > Streptophyta > Pinopsida > Cupressales > Cupressaceae > Sequoia > Sequoia sempervirens. The sequence goes on along the minus strand of VDFB02000002.1, from coordinate 148,149,269 downwards.
GGGAGCCACATTTACCCCACATGTTGCATTTGATTTGATAATGAAACAATAATCAAGCTTGTCCTAAATCTGCACATGAAGCAAATAGTTAGAAAATAAATGCATACGTTGAATGTTCTTTTGTTTAATGCATTTATGGATCAGCTTATACATGCATAGGTAGGTGTGTATGCAAGGATTGAATCATTCATTGCTTCGAGCCTCGCTCTAACACCATGTTTTCTTCAGATGCAGGGTGAGGAGTGCTACGGAGCTGGGAGAGACACAAGTGGTTCAGGGCAGCAGCAGGGTAACTTGTAACCAGTCATTCAAAGGCAATAACTGGTTCCATTCTTACATCCACATTCTCTCTCTTTTACTTATTCATGTATAAGTTGTTTCTTATTTTCATTTGAATAAGAGAGCTATTCCCTTGGCTTGTGAGGGACATGTACATTTCAAGATTGTTAATAAAAGATTGCATTTGTATATCCATGTTTCTCTTTCACATTTGCTATGATGCAAAATTGAAATGACAAGGTGTAATCTGATTTTTTTTTACAATCACTCTTCCATGCATGATGAAACTAGCAGTTTTATGGTTTATCTTTAAATCTTTAAACAACATGAAAACAAAAACACTATAGTTACCTGATTTCAGCTGAAGGCTAAAAATCATATAACACTATGGTAATAGGATTATGCCTTGGATACAAGCATTTTATAGTGAATATGAGGTGGTGGAAAAAACAAAAGAGGAAAATATGAAGAGATACCTATCACAAAGATGGAATATCCTAACTGATGAGCTAAATCAATATGAGCGTCACTCTATACATAACTATGCTACAACACTTATAAGAATTGACAAATATATACAGATTGGGAGGACAAAAGGACAATTTTGGCTTCCACTAAATTTGCAGCCACCCATCCTGATGTTGCCCATGCCAAATTACAAGTTTTACAACTATGATATTGTTGTAGAGAGACAAATATGGAACCGATTGGACAGACAACAAGGGTTCTATTGGGATCTTGATTCACGTACAACAACAACTGATGTGGGACAGTTGGTAGTTACAAATTTTAGGGCTTTGACTAAGCAGAAGAACAACCCTTCCCCTGCTAGAGGACCAGCAAAACCTTAGGTTGGGGGGGATGATGAGTCTAGTTTATGGTTTAATTTTTGTAGAATTTATGATCTATTTGTCAAAATTTTCATGAACCTTGATGTTTCAATATTGATATTTCCTCGAAACCATAGACATTGGGCCTAATTTTATCTTTGCAAATCTTTAACAACATTGACATGTTATATGGACTATCTATGTTAATTCTACATGTCGAAATGATCTTTATTGATGGTTAGAAAATATAGGCATTATTGTTGTGCTAAATTTGCATTGAGGTAGGCACATCTAACCAAATTCCATGCACGCGTAACTACCCCTCCACTTTCTCTGCTTTCCCCAAAGTGGCATCCTCACAATTCGTGGAGTTGACTGCCTTGCTTAGTTAGTCGCTTATTTTCCTATAAATAAGAGTCAGATGCTCCTTCTCAATAGGTTGCACGATCTGATGATGTACTTGCATTCTTAGTTTTCAGCAATACAGTTTACACTGCTCTATTGTACTCATGTTTTCCAATGAATAAGATGAAGTTATAAGTCCGTACAACTGAGTTTACATTAGTTTTAGAGGATACTCATCCAAGGGGCCCACTTGGTGAGCATTTTTTCCTTAGTTTAGTTTAGTTTATTTATTACTTCATGTTCAGTAATTAGTTAAGAATCTGGCACTGACTGTTCCTACAGCCGCTAAAATTCCATTTTGTGACTGCTCCTGCAGCTAAAGCAGACAGAGTAGTTTCCTGTTTGTTTTCTCATATTTTCATTTCTATCATGCATTTCAGCTTAGCATAGTTGTTGGTTGATGTTCAGTACTTATGTTATTTCCTTCTAATCAATTTACCTTCAACATTATTTTTTTCTTAGTTGTAGAATGAATATGGCTACTTGGGATCCTTAGTGCACATAGTGTACTGACCCATTTCAAGTTCATGTCCCTGGGTTGACAAGTTAAATGCACCTTCATGATGATTGAATGGCTATTCAGTTTAGATGTCCAATCTCTAAATCATAGTTGTAAGGGTTTAGTTGTTAAATCATTGTAGGATACCAACAAGAATCGTGGCGCGATAAAAAAAATTAACACCAGTGCAAAGAATCGATAAGAAGAAATATTTAAATTCATTTAGATGGTGCAACTCACTACACATCCATAAGAAGTTATGAAGGTGGTTATTTGATTTGCAGTTAGTTTGCAATAAGAAAAGAGAGATTTGTTCCTATATTCGGCACTATACTTAGCATCAGAAATAATTATTTGCAGGAAGCATGTTTTTCATGATGAATGGGAAATTCCCGAAGAATGAAGTTCAAAAATTCCAGGTAGAGGCAGAATTAGCGAGACCATGATCATTCGGGGAATCCTCATGTGAGTGACTTTTGTGAGAGGAAAATCATTCAGGAAATATGTTGCCTCTTGGATTCCATGATAACTAAAAATCCTCAGTAGTCATGAATTTGCATATTTTCAGAAGCTAGATGAAAGTCTTCAATCTCTTTGTGAAGTGTTACGGTTGAGGTTTACAATGATCGAAAGAGGTTGCATGTAAAGAAGCAAAGATCAAGGAAGATATAATTACTATGGCACAATGAGATCAACAAGAATTAAATGCTTGCACAAACCCACTTAGTATTGAATTGTATTCATATGGGATGTTGTACAACGTTAAGGAAGGTGAAGGCTAGCAAGATAGAAGGAACAGTGGAGCTTAGAAACTCATGGACGATTGACGATATGGATCTTGGAAACATAAGAGGGGGATCAAGATTATACTTTGGGAACCTTGAGCACTAATAGAATTTTTTATGGTAAACTTGTGACCATTCGGCTATAATGCGCAGAGGATATTGGCCTAGAGATTCTCTAATAAACAATGTAAAGAGGCAGATCACCAAAAGCAATAAGATTATACGGCCAAAAATGGAATGATGAAGGATTAATAGCTATAATTCTAAATAGCGATGATGAAGGTGAGGTATTCAATGTTATGGTAAAATTGTGTAGCTTCAAGTTCGCAAAGCTATTCACAATGAAGAGTTGGTGACAATGAGAGTTGACAACCTCTCGTCATTTTTATTAAAACACAAGTGAGTGATATTGGATGCAATATGTATCAAATGAGTGAAGCGACAGTAATCCAATGATTATTTCATACATGGAGTCATCAAATAAATGAAGTAAAATACATGGGAGTCCTCGAGTGCACGAGTGTTGTGAATTAGGAGAACTTCAAAGATCTTGCAAAATGGAATATGTGAGCCTTTAAAATCTGATGTTTGTTACAAGAGGATGATGAAGGACCATGCATAGATTTACTCTTAATTGGAAAATGAAATTTATGAAAATAGTTTCTAAAATCCTATGATGTGGAGAGAAATCGATCAATATGCCATTGGCTACTCAAAATGCCATTTATCTAAGATATCCCCATGGATTCATATTGTAGAGTGGACATAGATTTAAACACGTTGACATGTAATCATAAAAAACTCAACAGCCATGTTGGTAATAGTGGTTGATGGTTTGATAATTTGCGAATGATGAAGTAGTTGATGGTAAAAGATGATGACACTTTAAAGGAAATGGAATCTGACTAATTTGAGGAAATGAATAAATTATGATGCGTGGGCTCGTAGTTGGATATTATTGCATAAATAGAGGAAGCAAGGTGGCATGAGTTTGGATAGCATTCGAACGAACTTTGCAAGGTTTTCGGAGAATCTTTTACCAGTGATGCAAAATTGAAGAGTTGTGTTTTGAAGCCTTTGTGGTTGGTTCAGAGTATTTGATAGATTTATTCTCCCATTGTGCAACTTGAGAACAATGTTCGCTTCAAATCAAAATGGCACTTATTACATTTTTCAATCGAAATGACCTCCACTTACATGGCTAAGTAAAATAATGGAAGTATTTCTTCTCTATATTTCCTATGTTAAGTGATTCGGGTCTTTCATTTATAAAGGAATTTTATCATAATAAATAATGACTTTTGGGTTTATTATTAATTTGTTCATGATGATAGCGTTGTAGATATTTACTTTGAATTATTGATTTAAATGCACCTTGATATGAGTTTTATTCGCCTATTTGAAAATACTTATGATTATTTTAATCTGGTATGCCTTTGTAGGTGGAGATGAAATATAGTAATGTGGATTAAAATGGTGAAGGTTTTAGATGGATAGATTAGATGGGGTCATTTTATCTAAGAAGAGGATTGTATAAGAAAACATGCCTGAGGAAGGAATTCTAGTTGTCTAAGAACCTACATATGGAAATGTGCTTGGGAGTGGAGTTTTCAAACTGTCTAAGTGCCCCTACATATGGAAATGTGTGCTTGATAAGCTGCCAGAAAGCTTTCAAAACTAAGATTTGAATTCAATTCAAAATATTAAATGTGGAACTTGCCTAAGATTCCATGCCACAGCTATGCCAACTAAAAGAAGTTTCTAGATGACATGCGAAGCTGATTTCATTCTCCAATCAGAGTTTTTATCAAAGTCTAGGTGGAAAACTGTTGTTTTCTCACTGCCACTGCCCCAAATTGTGATTGAATGCATCTCATTGGATGATGATGTATCACATTGTCCAAACTTGTTTTAGCTTCCTAATGCTTCTAGAGGGTTGATCTGGGCCCTTGGATTGATTTAATCCTGGCCATTGAATCTAAACTGTAACATCTATAAAAGGCCAGTGCCTTCTCATTTGTGAAGAGAGAATTTAGGTTAGAATTGGCTAAGTTAGGAGAAGTTATATTTTGCAAGCCAGAAGCTATAGGAGAGGAGAGAGCGGGAAGATTGCTATGTAAATTCTAGAGAAGCTAATGCAGTTGAGTTTTTTATTAGGAAAACTTTGCTTTCAACTTTGACAGTCTTATGGTTTCTTGCTCTAGATTCTTAAATGTTAGATGTTAATTTCTAGTTCTTTCATGATAATGGTAAAATGTGAATTATGTTTAATCAATCTCCTGCTCATACTTTTGGTGGCTTGTTAATTGTGAGTTACTATGTAAAATTAGTTTGAGCCTTATTTGCACCAAGTTCAATTGTTGATACTTGTTCATGTTGCGCCAGTAATTGGGTATGTGGATGAATGTTCATAGTCTAAAAAACTTTTGATTTCCTTAGAAGATTGCACTATTTTTGTGTAGTTGTAGGCTTGTCCTTGATCAAGCAGAGATTGGTTTTATGGGGATCTGTCTATTTGCAGCATTCATCATTTTTGTGATTGATCTTAGGAGTTAGTTTTAGGATATCTCTCAACCCTATCACTTTTTATCTTTCTTTGAATTCTGGGTTAGTTTTAGGATTGAAAGCATTACCACATTGCTATATCTAATGATAAGTGCTCCCAACATTGTTGATTTGTACAACCCCTTGTGATTACCAGCATTTTCACAGTTATCACTGATTTTTTTGTTGCATTGTCAAGACCTGAAATTAGAGACCTTGGTGTTGTTTCTTGAGGCTTGTTGATAGAAATTTACCTTTCAAGAGAGATAGGATACTTGTATTTTGTTTGAATTGTTGCAGTGCTAAAAACACCATCAACAAGAGGTATGTAGATGCAGAATTAGTAATAGAGGAAGATAGAATAAATGATGTTCTAATGTTTAGTGTAGAGAAGAGAAGAGAGGAATGAGTTGTTGAAGCCACAGCAACAGAGATAGAGGGAATGCTTGCAAAGAGGAAGATCAACATATGATCAGTTATAGATCAAAATTGTAACAAAGAACTAGATTTGTTTGAATCATTTGGAGTTGTAGCTCCATAACTCTTACATTGTAAATTTGATTGGTTGGTGCAATTAGATAGCTAAATTGGTGCTCAGTGTAGGGAGTGGGTACTCCTAAACCAGGAGATTGGTGTCTCCTTAGGGTTAGTTCCCTTAAACATTGTAACCAGTGAGGTTCTATTATTAGGATAGATTAGGATAGTATATCTTAGCAGCTATTCTCTTTGTGGTTTTTCCCACATTGGGTTTTCTACATATATCTAGTGTTATGTGTGCATGTGTGTGTCAATATCTTTGCATATACTTTTATACTAGTTTAAAAGTATTAAATAAATAGTTTTATGTGATCATCACCCCCCCCCCCCTCTGATGTAGAGAATGGTGTAAGCTATCAACAAGGTCTCAAATCAAAAAATTATGCAATTCAAGATTATTTACACAACAATTAAAGAGACTTTCTTCACAAAATTGCCACTAGGCTTGTAAGAGTAGCAAATAGAGTATTTTTGACATAATTTGTAGGAAAAAACTCCAACCAAAAATATAAAGACTGTTTTGGATACCCATTATTGCATTCTAAAACATATCTAAAATTTATGGGTGGTTTTTTTGGAACAACACCTTCAAAAATATGTTGCTACGCTTGAAAAAGGCCAAAATAGGCTTGTTTGAGAGGCTCAAAACTAGGTTACCATAACCCCCACCTCAAAAATCCACAAAAATGGCTCAAAAATTTCTCCTAGGGTCTTCCCAAAAATTTCCCATCATTACAAACAACTCCTCAAGATATTTTTATCAAACTCTATTTCTTAGGCAACTGTTATGTCAAAAATACGAAGTTTTCTAACTAGGGCATCACCAAATCTTCACCAACCTGCCTCCCCTGCTCCTGAAAAAACCATGAACACAAAACACATCCTTCTACACCCATTCCACTGATTATCAGACCTTTTCATTGGTGGAATGGATTAACAACTCATTTTCTTTCAATCAAACCCTCACAACTAGGGTTTTCTGATTATTTTTAGTAAAAATGCTCTAATTTACTCAAAACTAAATGAAATCAGATGAAATGAAAAGAAATAGAACAAGGGTTCAATAATCCATGATTTTCAACCAATTTTTGAGAACTTCTAGGTCGTACAGAGTCGTACAAGTTGTCGTAGCAGCAAATTAGCCTTTAAAAATCCAGAAAATAGTGTTTTTATTGATGATCTATCTTCAAAACAAAACTCAAAACCTTGGCTTCGACCATTACATGGCTTATTTAAGAATTTTCCATTATAACCAACCATTTAAAACTACCCTTTAAACCTCCAACCATTCAACTTCCCCTTTTACATCAAAAATGCAAAAATTGCAAAGTTACTTTGACAATTTTTGCAACTTTTTGCAACATTAACAAAAGTGACTCACCAATCCACCTACCAAGCTAAAAGTAACTCAAACACACATTATATGGTCTAAATAGACCTTATTACAAATAAAAATACTTAAACACACCAAAAACACCACATTAGATTATTTTATGCATCATGAAGGCCTATGGTGCCCTGCACCACCCTCTTAGTAGATTGTTGTGTTCCAACATGCGTATGGGCATAGAAAACGCACATCCAAGTCATAAATGCAACCAGTAAGTATAGAATTCATACAAAATTGCATAACTTGTAGATACAACTATGCAACATAAAAATCTAACAATATATTGATAACCATGTCAAATGAGAGTAATCAAAGATGTAAAACTGAGTATACAATGACACAAGCATCAAATCACCAAGATTTAACTTGCCATAAAATCATAGAATCACATAGTCAAAGTAATCCACAACTAGATTAGATTATAATAATAACAAATAAATAATGCCAAAACAACCCCAAACCTAATCCACTATGCAGTTCTCTGAATAATCTTTTTGTTGACTATAAGAAGTCCAAAATCCAACTTTGTATGCACAAGTTATGACCTCTCCAAGTCAAAAGAGAGAATTTGACTTATAGCATGTATTTACCTATCAAAATGGAAAAATTTGGAAAAAAAAATTGCACCACTATATAGTGTGCTCAGAATCACCTTTCCAATGAGTCCAAGAAGTCACAAAATGGACACCCTAGGTGAAAGTTATGCCCCCTGGAAAAAAATTGCACAATTTTGGTATATAAAGTAAAAAAGCCCCCCTTGGTGGCAGGGCAATGGTTCGCCAATGGTGGTGTCACCCATTACATGCACTAGACCTAATAGCAATATAAATTTGGGTTTAATTTATTGTTTTGGTAGAATTTAAAAAAAAAAAAAATTAATGAAATCAAAAAATTAAATAATTTAAAAAGGGTAGCATTTTTATTTGAGACAGTAGTCAGTCCCGCCAGACTGACGGTCAAAAGCTAGGGGATTAAACCCTCATCGGTTCGGCCCTACCAGTCGATGGCCAACCACTACTACAATCAATACCTACCAGTACTGTTGATAACAATACCATTAGGTACCTTGCAATAAAGGTCACTGGGGGGTTTACGAACACCCCCTCGTGCACCCCCGTGCATTTTTTTTAAATCATTTCTAGGAAAAATAAAATGTCGATGGGATAACAAAAAAATTAATATTTTTTCTATGGAGTGAGATCGACGATTGAATGACTATATTGGAAAAAAATTACATTTTTTCAAATTGGCAAAAATAGGTTGAGCTATATATCATTTTTTGTCTCTCGGCCAACTTGGATCCAACCATGAGGTTTGTTTTGTCTCGAGATGTCATATGCAAAATTTCCCCCATTAAACCCTCATTTGAATGCACAACCAAGAAACCCTTTTGACTCAACAGTTTTCACACACCAAATCTACAAACAACCGATGATAACAACAAACCCAAAACCCTTAGATTTGTAATGAACAACTTACAAAAACATCATATCTTTCCATGTCTTTCATTCTCTCATGTAATACCATAGGTTCAAACTCAAACAAAATTTTCTCAACTTAGGGTTATTCAACCATGACCATGGCTCTGATACCTAATGAAATGAAATATGTGTCCATCCATGATAATTTCCACATAACCCAAATAGAGAAATCTATGCAAACAATTATTCAAAATCCACATGCAAAAGAATAGATGACATACCATCAAATATGACACAATATATACCTTGGGAAAACCCTCAAGAGGTAAAAACTTAGCCTCCATAAGCATCCATCACTTATGTATTATTCAATAATAAACATTACAATACATCCTTAGAGTTCTCTATGAACACCTTTGGAGCATAAATCCCTATCCAATAAATCCATGTGAACAAGCATGTAACCACACATCCCATGTCATTCTTCAAATCCTCACAAATTCTAACAAGAGCTAACCTCAAACCCTTAGCCAAAAATCCAACTATCCAACCTTAAAAAACTACCCATGTGGTTGCTTTTATAGAAACAAGCTCCCAAAAAATCACCAAGTGGTATTACATAAAACCATGTGTCTAATACCATGAGATTACAAAACCATGTCCCCACGTTTAATATTGGGTGCTTTATTTTAATTACTTTCTCCAATATTAAATATATACATTTTTACAACTTAACGTATGTCTCAATGTTGCATACAACACATAAAGTGGCCCAAGAATGCTAGACCCATGTGATGCACGTACCCCTAAATTCCCTAGGTACACCACATAATAAATAAATAAATACATTATAAAAATTATGCAAGGTGTACAACACACCTTTTTCTAACAGTCCTACCTTTTCTAGAGTGACAAATATTATACATTGAAAGGTTGGTTGAAATATCAAGAATAACAATACCATCATGAAGATAACCACAACCACCTCAATAAAAATAGTACCTAAGCCTAAAAATGAGAGTTGTGTAGAATCTCCAACTAAAATATATAAAGTGCTATAATATGAAAGAGTTGTAAGAAAATCATAGGTATGTGTCATGTGATGGGAAGCTCTAGATTCAAGCATCCAACTAGCTATTAAAGATAAGGCCCATGCAAAAAGAGAATGATATTTGTTTGTATAAGGGGAAGAATACTTAGAGGTTGAAAATTTATATTACTACATCACTCCCTCTAAAGCCTTTAATCTCTTCCATCATTTTGAGACTATATGTCCCTCTTGACCATAAAATATGTATTGTTCTCCTAATCTCTTCTTTGTCTTGGAGGAAGACTCACCAGACTCAGTTGATTTATCATGCTTAGGAGAGGATTGAGTTTTCTATTCCAAATTTTCATTTTTCTTGGAGGAACTCTCACTACTTGGTGAATTATCTATCTTAGGCTTCTATTTATTCTTTTATTTCCCCTTGGATGATTGTGCTATCAATGCTTGGTTTTTTAACTAGAAAGAGCATTCAATTGAAATAAGTTAGCTTTTTCCCATGTCAAACACTCTCAAAATTCCTCAAAGGAAGGCATAGTAAAAGCATTACCCAATGCATCCATAGTAGAGTAAAATGTGGAAGAGAATACCTAAAATGGCCCTCAAAGCTTAGAAAATATTAAGAAAATAAATTATTTATCATTTTTATTATTTCTAAAACCTTGTAAAAGTGATTGCTACCATTTCATGCCACCCTTAGATGACCCATCATTGATAACCGATCTGAGAGATCCTATATGGGCCATCTTGCATTTGAAGGATCCTAAAAATGGCTAAGTCCTAAGTTTTGAGCTTTCACTTACCTCTCTACTCGCATCCCTTCATCGCTCCTACTCCTTTGCCTTCTATTTTCTACTAAGTTTTCTAGTTTCAACCTTCATCCATACCCTTTAACCCTTACTGCTTCCCTTTGGTAAGCCTCAAGCCTTACCTTTGATCACCAAAGTCTCAAAAATGCTTTTCAAGATTTGGCTAAGTTTGGATTAGTCGGACTTCAGGGGTTGAGCTTCCCTCTTACCTCTTCCATCTTCTCCCCTTTTCTTTCTGAAGATCTTTGAGTTTCAACCTTTGGCCTTACCTTTTAATTATTACCACTTTCTCCTTGTAAGGTGTAAGCCTCTTGCCTGACCTTTGAATCCCAATCAAAATCCTTTCAAATTTTCCTAAGTCTTGTCTTTTTGGACTTTGATGATTGGGCTTCCCTCTTTCACTTCAATATTTTAGCTTAAGTGTTAAGCCTTCCTCCTGATCTCCAATCCTCGATATATCATATTTTCCTTTCGAGCATCCGAGTTTCATCTTCCACCTTTCTTCCTTTTCTCTTTCACTCCTTCCTTCAAAAATTTGGCTAAGTGTTGAGTTTTTAGACTTCGGGTTTCAGCCTTATTCTTTACCTCCTACCTTTCTTTGGTAAGATGTAACTCTTCTCTCCAACCTCTGATGGCTTCCTTCAAATTAAACCTTCGATCTTTCATTTTACCCTTTTTCATCTCTACGATAAACATAAGCCTCCTCCTTGAACTCTAAAGCCTGAAAAAGGTGATCTTTTTAGACTTTGTGGTTCACTCTTTCTACTTTCTCCCTTATTCCTTCTTCTAGCATGTTGTATAGTGAATTCTTGAAGCCCAATCCCTGACAGTCCTATGCCAATATAAAGCATAAAGTATGAAGTAGACCCAACACCTGGTATCCAAAAAGGTTGCCTCTTTCATCCCTCTAGACAGTTTAATGAATAGTAAAGGAATTATTTTGGGCCCAATGCCCTGACCTTCCCATGGATTTGAATTTTTTTGGGGTTAATTCCATTAAAGCTCCAATGGCCTTCTCACCTACTTGTTCAATTTTGGGGCTTCAAGGATATCACTTATTGCTTCTCCTTGACTTCTGCAAATTATCTTATGGGATCACATGCTCGGTTATTGTGAATTATTGTCCTTCCTAACTTGCTCCATGCCTAGTTTATTGATTTCATGGGGAAATTTTGGAGGGATTTTGGTATAACATTTATTATGGAGATATGGCTTGCAGGTCTTTGCATTTCCAAGGCTCCTCTCCAACATAGATTTCATGGACAGATCTCCTCAATCTTCCCTGATCAAACCATGCTAGCCCAAGTTAGGGTTAGGGTTTGGTTGGTGATTTTAAGTTATTCTTGCACTTTACAAGCAATATTTTTAATCATTCCAAAGAGTTATTCCTTTGGGTTCTACCCAATTTTTCTCTTGTATACTATGTATTTCACAATTTTTGCAACTATAAGATTGGAATTCATGCATTTGTGTTAATAAATTAGTCAATAGTTTTCCTCTTCTCAATGCTTATATCTTGTGTAACACTTGGTGCCTCTATGAATGCATAAAATTTCATTGATTCTATAGGTTTCTTGTTTGTGCTAACTATAAGTGTTGATTGTGGGTAATCTCTACCCCTTTGATCTTTTAGACTCCTAGCCCCTTCATTATTTCTTATAGATCTAGTGAAATAGAAAACTATGTGAGTTTCCTGAATGGTTTTGTTGATGCCCTATGTAATACAAAGTAGGAAGAAACACTTTAAATCTAGGTGCATCACCGCTTTCCTTTTTCAACATCATCCTTCTCCTTTTCCTCTTGTCATTCATAGTCTAGGGTTAGTGTAGAGTTTTCCAATGTTGGGTTGGACCAGTATTGTCGCATCTAGTTTTGAAGAGGAAGTTGACCTTCTCTAGATATTTGACCTCACTGTGCAAGTTCCCACACCTTGAGGTCATTTCCATTGCGTCATTGGAATGTTGAACCTCGTGTTCGGCAGGGTGCAATTTTACGTGACAAAAGTGGCCTAAGTGACTTGAGTTTCACCAAGTAATCCTTAATTGAAGAGAAAGAATCAAGTACTTGTCAAGTCAATTCTATCTCAATATTAAGTGCCCAAAACTCATTAATAGTACCATAAATATCTCTATATTTTTCCCACATATACCTAGGAGTGGTGCAAGAATCAATACGAAATAGGAAACTATCTGAAACATGCAATGAAATTAATCTCATTGCCCCATACATCTTGTTCTTATGTTGAAGAATCTCAAATTGATGGGTCAATTCTAGTCGAGTTTCATCCAATGTGGACCATAAACCATTCTAAAGATAATAAATATGTTCATATGAGTTGTTCAGGTGCGGTAATTGTGTGGAATAAGATGTTCAATTGAAGACATTTTAATGTTTTCAATTATTCACTTTAGTTTTTATCTTTATGTACATGGTAAATATTTTTAAAAAAAATACATTTTTTTGTAAAGTATTGGATCATCTTTTCAGTTCCTATTCATTTACAAAAATAGACTCTAGATGCTCAAGTTATGACCTCAAAAGCATAAAAAAATATATATATGAATTAGATGGCTAATAAAATGAACCAATGCTAGAATCAGGAAGAAATGCCAATACCACTAGAAATTTCTCAAAATTTCCTTTCTAAAGATATATGGTTTGTAAAAATTGGACACTAGATGTCAAATATACACCTGAATTCATTAAATTTTTCCAATCTACCTTAAAATTTAAGTTAGGGGCTTAAAAGAATATCCCCTAGTCACTTAGGTGACCACCCACTAGGCATTGGAGTTGGTTTGCTCCACTAGACACTAGTCACCCATTTGAGCATGGGTGGAGGTTGGGGAGGGGTATGGCCACACAAGGAGGCAATGAAAAGAACACATAGTTGTTGATGGTCTATGTAACACAGCAACGTTAAATAGAATATTTCTACCCTATTTCTCCTAAAAAAGATAGATAACCTAAAGCAACCTATATTCCAGGTTATTTGTAGTTGGTTTTCAACTGTGTTGATGTTGTTCAGTGGCCTATGCAACTATAATGTTCAAGGCTCATGTTGGTTATTAAGCTTCTTGGTTACTGCAAGATTGAATTCCTATTTAAACCTACTCTAAATAGGGGGTATAAAAAAAGGGAAAAATTTAGATTAGGGACACAAGAGAGAAAAGAATGTTGATTCATCTAATTAACTAGACATGTTACTCTTTAAGGAATTCCTAAACTAAACTATAGAATAATCCAACATGTAATCAATACAAAGTTGAACATTCATTCACAGTGCAAACTTTAACAGCAGATCACAAATTACCATTTCATACAAAAGAAAAAGATAAAACTTCATTCCTCAAAGAATTCCAAATCAAATGATTAACACAACAAATATCATTCCAGAGCATAACTTAAAGTAGGTTTAAATCTGGTTGCTTCTACTGTTGCAAAATAGATAAACAACATTTACAAATCTAGCAAGTTTCACCAGTGCACAGAAATCAATGTCTTCAAATTACCTCAGCTAAACTAAGAATAAAGAAAACGGTATCATCTACTCTACTGCAAAACTCTAATCAGCTCTAACTTGTTCTCCTAAAAATCTAACCCTTTACAATGAGCTTCGTTTGATAATTAATAGATCACTAATTTTACATAATTCCCTCCAAAACTGATACATCAAAAACTATAGCTTTTGTGTGCATGCAATGCAACTTTTTGTTTTAGCTCCAATTTAACTTTAGTTAACTCTAGCTCTACTTTTGTGGCAATGTCAACTCCCATCTTCAGCTTCTATTTGGTTTCAGTTGACTTTCAATTCACAATTACAGTTTTTATTTGACTTTGAGTCCCCCTTTTGCACATTACATAAAATCAGCATCTCTTTCTCCAGAAATTACTCCAAATAGGTCGCCATGTCTTCAGTTTAGTTCCAGCTTGACAATCCCCTTTAAAATATCTTTCCTTTTTTCCATTTGATTTGTAAGATCATCTACATTGACCCATTACCCTTCTAGCCTTCACAAGTACCTAAAAACTAGAAATGAACATTAATTAATTTAATAAAATTAATTAAGACTTAATTAATTCTAAAAATCAATCAATTTCAACATTTCAATTTATTTCACTTAAATGTATTTAATAAACCCTTTATTTTCCATTGTTTGAAATAAATTAAATTCCCCTTTTTAAATTAATATTATTTTAAAATAGAATAACACTAATTGTAATGCTATGCAAGGATTGGAAACTCTGACACCATTTCACTCCTAAAACTACCTGCAAATCAAACAAAATCATAATTAATTCATTCATTTGTAATCAGTTCACAAATAATAATAAATTAAAACATATGAATCAATTTCACTTTCGTCAAATCCATGAAACTCTAAGTACTTTCAGATTCTCATGACATCTATTTGGTCTGTCATCTGACTCAAGAAGATTCAATTTGTAATCCTTGTTACTTATCATAATGATGGTTCATATTGTATGACTTGAGTGACATGTAACCCACTTTGCATGATGCCATCTTTATCCTTGGGGTCTACTGGAACATGTCACTTCAAACTACATGATCAAGATATATAAAGCCACTTTTGAAAAGAACCTACCTATTTCCCTCATACTAAGCAAATGCATAACCCTTTTATCAACATTTGGCCTGCCTCATAATGCAAAACCTAACTTCAATGGAATTGACAAGTATGTGAAATCTCAAATTCACCAAACAGCTCTCTAAGGACAGTACATTATGGCTTGATAAATGAAATTTTATGAAAAAATTTGTAGTTCTTTGCCTCATTTTTTAAGTAACATCAACATTGTGTTGTGAATCCATTTGATCTTGACAACTCCACTGTTGTTTCAAATCTATACAATGGGGAACACAACATTTAGATTCTCCACAAGCTCATGCATGTAACTATAACATATGCCACATCTTCTGAGAGCGGGTGCAACCTTGTGTAGCACTAGTTTTATAATTCATCCCATGTCAAAAGATCCCTTTGAGAGTCTGAAAATTCTGATATACACAATGGGAAGAGACACACTGAAAAAAAAAACATGTATAATCATCTTTTGTACCTCCTGAACCCAATTTTTATGAGCTTCATGACTTTTATGTTAAGATTATCAATAGATGGGTGAGTTGTCAATCTATGGGAGTGTTTCACAGAGCTATCCTTTTGATAACAATCATTGCAAAGGTCAAAATCAAGGTGAATTTTAGAATGTAATCCCCATCCCGAAGTTTCCATATTAGCACATTAATATTTTGGCAAAGAACCTTGGAGTTTGGCTTCATATCAGACAAACGCATTTGCTCGATATCCCCTTAATCTGCCAATCACATTTCATACAAATTGCTAAAACCTTTCAACACTTACATTTTGTGCATTATCTACAATGATTTCATTTCATGGCTCCACATTTCATTTGGGGGATTCTATAAAACAGTTCACATACTTTGTGTGCTTCCCTTTTTCAATTTATTCTTTGCTCACTGTCTTGGGTCAAACTTGCCATCGTGGCTATCCATGAGACCAAATTTCCTAAAATCCTTTCACCATGAGATAATATTCCTTTTGAGCATTCCGTCAAAGTAATTTTCATGTGCATTGCATATGTCCCCATGCCTAGCGTGAGCATTTTCTGCAATCACTTTATTTCAAGAAACCGCCTTCCTTTTGGACATTTTGTCAAGCATCTCACGCACATACTTTATGCACTCTCATACTTTGTCATTCAATGTATTCATGAAATGACGCCTCTCTTGGAGCATTTTGTTTACATTTCACATGCCTCTATATACGTTTCCATGTTTCACATGCTATTTTCAGGGGAAATGCAACAAACAACAACTAACAAAATTCCCCTTTCTTTTCTATTTTGATGGATATCAATATGATGTCATTATGGTGCGGTTAGACGGTCCATGTTCCTTATTTCTTTTGTTTTCAAGTTCCAAGACTTTTCAACGAAATCCATTTTGCATATCATCTATCATAGCATTCCACGAGATCACTTCTTGACACGTTCTGAAAATAGTTCGTTCGCATTGTCCACACTTCCCAACATTGAGCAGACTAGGAATGGTAGTGGAATTCGGTTTTGCATCTGCTAAAATAATTTGTCTCCTCTAAGTTTCAATTCCTTTTCAACATATCTATTTGGTGCATATCCCACAATGAGACGACTTCTCTTTAAGGAATTTTTCCAAATAGTCCATTTTCCTCATCAATTTTATGTGTATTCTGCAATCATTTCTTTGCATGAGGCATTTGATTTGAAAAATTCTATCAAACAGTTTATCACTGCCGTTGTCTATGCTTGTGCATTCTACATACATGTTTACTAGGGCAATGGCAACTTCAACATGTTCCCACCCTGCAATCAATGGAATTCCATGAGATAAAATTTATTTAAGGGATCATGTTGAATAGTTCACATGCCATGTTGCGCCCCATATACTCCCACATTGTGCTCAAATGTCTACCAAAGTTGTTGCAACTGCAATGCCACATCCATTTTGTGCATGTTCTACAATTAACACATTCTATGAGATCATATTTTTGCTGAGGCATTTTTTCATAAAATTTCATGTGCCAACATCATGCTTCCATTGTATGCCATGAGACAACATGTCTTTGAAACATTCTTTCAAACACTCGCGCAGCCTATTCCTTGCATGCACTGTTCCCATGTTAGTCCATCAGGGCATTTCCTGGGCCGTTCTTGTAATTCAAGGCCTTTTGTGTGCTTCCACTCTTTGCGGGCATGATCAACAAATCCATTATGTGCAGACCCTTCCAATGGAATCTATAAGATTTGCTTCTTTTCCTAGGCGCTTAATCAAACACTTCATGTGCTTTTTCGATGCTTGCAGATCTTGTTCCAAAGCTTCCATTTTGTGCATACGTCTGCAAGAGTTTCCTTGCACAAAGACACCTCACTCTAAGGTATTCTACAAACATTTTGTAGGTCATGGTGTCACCTCCCTTTGAGAAGTTACATTAAGCACTTTACGTGCCTTATCCATACTTCCATTTTTCGTCATTGGCAGGATCAAAGTCAGGACCACACCCGAACCAAGGCATGTGCAAGAGTGGGGTCAAGACTAATTCATGCACAAAAGCCTTATTTATCTCGGCAGTGCCAAGTTCTTTTCCAATTCCGAACCCGCGTAAGTTGCGGGATTGGAATCATTTTATTGCGGGATCAGAGTTTCCTTCGAGCAAGATCAGAACTATTTTAGGAGCGGAACATTTCATTTTGTGTCGGGTTCAAGATTTTCCCCGACTCTGAAAACATGCCTATTTTCCCTTTTCCCCTTTTACCTCAGCAGGGTTGAGTTAAATTCAAGACCCGAAACATGGTATTTTCTTTTACTTTATTTATTTTTTAATTTTGTGAAGATTTTTAAAGATTTTTTTAATTTCTTTTTAAAGATTTTATATATTTTTTAACTTTTTTGTGATTTTCAAAATCTCTTTAACAATTCTAAATCTTTTTAAATTTAAAAAAGATTTATTTATTAGAAAACTTAGAACTTCTAAAATCTCATTTTAGAAGATTATCTATTTTTATTTATTTTAACAAGTTTTTTAATTTTTTTGACTTTTTATCTTTTAAATTTGAATTTAAAAGATTTTATTTATTTGAACATTTTAAATTTTAAAACTTTAAAATCAATTTGATTTTAAAATTTATTTATTTATTTAACTTTAATAATTTAAATCTTTTAAAATAAAAGATTTATTCATTTATTTTAGCATTTTTTTGTATTTTGCGGGACTCAAAGGCAAGAATAGGAAAACCAAACCAATGATGTGAAACCAAAGACGAAGAAACAGAGGAAACCAAAGGAAAACCGGAAAATGGAGATGCAACGAGAACGAGGAAATGAAAACAACCAAAATGAACAACATTAAAAAAACAAGAAACAAAAGACACGAGAACTAAACTAGAGAGACGACCAAACAAAAAGACGAAGCAAGGACAAAGATGAACGAAAACGAAGGACACCCAAAATGGAGATGCAACAAGGTGAAAGACGAAATGAAGCAAAAACAGGCCGGAGAGCAGCAAAGAAACAAGACAGCAGGGAAAAAAGATGTCGATAAAAAGAAAAGGATCAAGATCGGGACCGGACAAGGAATGCGAACCTGAACAACTCCTAAAGGCAAAGCGAGGAACTAGGATCGGGTGAAACCAGGAACAAGAACCTTGGAAAGGTTCCTTGTTTCGGTTCTAGTCTGATACTCGAACCCAAACCAAACAAAAGGAACACAAAGGAAACATAGATCAAAGTCAGGGTGGAACTAGAACTTGAAACCCCAAAAGGTGTCAGGTGTTGATTCCATCCTACAATCCGATCCCGACGAACAACGAAGAACAAGGCATGAGAAAGGATGAAAACAAGAATGACAAAGCATAACCATGACAAAACAAACCAACTAAATGAAAGAAAATAGAGGGGTCCCCAACTTTTCCAAGCAAAAGTTGGGGCGTGTATGCAAGACATAACAAATAGCGACTCAACTGGGAAAATGCTCTAAGAATTTTGAGACATGCAACCCTCCAAATACCCAAAATCTCTGGTTTATGCTCATCCAAGACAACTTAAGAAGCGTAAATACAATAAAAAATTGGGACGCCACAAAATTTTGAGACGAAGATAAAATCTATTTTTGTGTGAAAATGATTCATTCATCTCCATAATCGTTGTCATGATCAAAGTGGAATAGACTCTAACCAAGCTATATAGTTGTGAGTTACCTTTCTAACATGCAATGATATCCTGGGCATAGCTCTGCTGCCAAATAGGCATATATAGCCTCAATAGAGATACCTCTGGTTCTCTCTAAGCATCATTCTACTGCCAGCCAGGAATCTATAGCCCCGATAGAGATATTCAAATCACCCTTGTTGATTGAGTTCATTTTGAGATTTATTTTATTTCCTCTTTTTATCAAGTTTTGATTCTTTTGAAGTACAATTTCTCATTTCTCTCAATCCTTAAGCAGTGAAGCCTAAGTAGTGGGTTGAGAACCATAGTGGACATCGTGAAAGAAATGTAGCCCTTTAGATTTTTCACTTGGAATAGAGCTACCCCACCCAATGTAAACTAACTGATGGATTTCGTAAGATGTGCAAAGCATGATAGACCTTCAAAGACTCAAATTTTTCATAATGCACCAACTTCTAATTCATGCTAACATTCCCCAGTTTGAAATGGATGAAGGTAAATCAAAGTTTTCAAAGCAACTGACTGATCAGGTGTTTGAAAACACAGATAGAAAACTCTCAACAGATCCACCCCTCAATATAACTTGCATACAATAACTCAGTTTCCACTATCAAAGAGAGGAACCCCAAAAGAAAGACAAAAGAAACAAACAAGAAAACAGAGGAGCGGAAGAAAAGAGAAGACAGACATGATGAACTAGCAAAACAAAAATAGAAAATGAGAACAAAAACAACAAACAAACAACAAAAACAAAAGAGAAACAAACAAACCCAAAAACAAAACAAAAACAAGAGGACAGAAGAAAAAAAAAAACAAACAAACAAACAAACCAAAACTGACGAAAGAAAACAAAACAAAAAGAAAATCAACTAATCTAGAAACTGACACCTAACTAATCCTAATTTTAAAAATGACTCCAAAACTAAGCTCTAAAAACCTAAAACTGTGAAAATTTGTACATGAACCAGACTAATTTTTCATTATGTACAGAAGTCTTAATTTTCCAGGTACAGTTCTGAATCTAGCAAATTCATCTTTATACTTAGAAATGTAAAGTTTATGTGCAGTAAATTCATTTTGAAAGTATAAAGTTTGAAATATTAACAACTGTGGGTTCTCAACCTTGTCATGATTTACCCACAAACACATTTTATTGTCCCCAATGTCATAATCAAATTGAAAATCATTAAAACACAAAGGGTAATGAAAAGACACAACCTGATTTAGAAGACCTTCAGTTGCTGGTGTAGACTTGTGTTGTACAAATTCCTCCTCGTGAGGTCTCAACTCATGGAATACCACTTTAGTACATGCATGTCAACATAAAGGACATCCATTAGCAATGTATCATTAGCATTCAAGACATCCAAACCTGGTTCAAAATTTTGGTGCATATCCTTATCACAATCAACACTAGTTTTCAACAAAAAACTAGTGTATTTGACTTCATGGGGACTATCAACCTCAATCATGTTTCCTAAAGTACATACATCATCAATTAAATGATCAACTTCCTCAACCTTTAAATCAATTCGTTCAACATCTTCCTTACATATTATGGTAGCCTTCCCAATTGATAAGAAATCAAAGCAGCATACCTCAAAAGGGGAACCAACGTGACAAATCTCACATGGATCACCTAAAGTGAGATTTGTTTTGAAGCTGGCATATCCATATACCAACATCTTTGTATTCATCTTGGGCACAGAGTCAAAAAAAAATTGGATCTCCTTAGAAGAACTAAGCAACAAATCACCCATGTCGTCAACTTGCAAGGTCTTCAAACCCACCTCTTCCTGAGAAGAATCCTTGCTTCCAACACTCTCTTCAAACATGTCACCCACAAGAATTTGAGAATCTGCATCTAGCTCATCACCATTGATGTCAGAAATAATGATACAGGGTGAACAAGGATTTTCTTCAAATAGCTCATTTGAATGCATGGGGTCAAATCTGGGAAAACACTTCTTCATTTCATGTTTTTGCATATCATCAACTAGAATGTGCAAGTCAGTTTCAAGCTCATCGTTGTTAAGATCAAATTCATTAGTGCATGCTAAGCAAGGACTTTCCTCAAACATCACATTTGAATAAACAAAATCAAAAGTAAGAGGATAGTCCCTCATTTCATTCTCTTCATCATGGTGAAGTGGTTTAATCTCCAGAGCAGCCTCTTGATAGTCCGCTTGATATTATTTTGCTTCATCTAGTTAAATCTTATCATGCATTCCTTACTGCAATAAAACACTAAAATCATTCATGTCAATATTCTGATTAGCATCAAAATCCAATCTATTTTCTTGACATACATAAATCTGATGTACTTGATAATCAGGAAACACTTGGTGAATTTTCACATCCATTTGACCTTCTTCTTTCAAAGAATCATTTTGGAATACAAGTTCTTGTCCTTGACTATAAGATTGATTTGTAATCTTATCCAAAAGTGTGTTCTTTGTTTCAATCTATTCATTATTCAGATCAGCAGAGTCATTTTCATGTGTTAACTTGTCACAAGGTGTTTCTTCCTTGTCTACCATCATAAAAGAACCTATGAATGCATCGATAAACTTTTTTTCCACATCTATCAATTATGCACCAAGTAGGGAAACTTCTTCAGTTGCTGGATGTATCTCAATGTAAGGATCAAGGTCATCAAATGATGAGGAAGAGTTAAACATCTTCTCACAGTTACTCTCATCGTTTTGGATGGACTGATTATCATTTTCATGTGTGCTATTTGTTTCATCTCCTTCATCGAGGGGATACGTACTCTAGGGATCTTCCATAAGCATTTCTTCAACAATGATTTGTTGTCTAAAACACAATTCCATCCTACCCAAGAAAACATGGCAATCCATCTGGGAATGTTGATTTTTTGGATGTATCCTACATCTATTTGGCCTAGTGAGTTCTAATAGCTTCGGATCTCCTAGTTCTTCCAATTTCTCCCTTACTCAATTTTGCATACGTGGGATATCTAGCCAACATGAATCATGCTCTTTTGTCCATCCCTCATCACACTGATTCTCCTCATGATTAGAAGAGTTGTTCAAAGCATTGGAAGGTACTGTTGATTTCTCATGACAACAGTCTTGTGTTGATATTTCATCTCTTTCAATATCACCATGATGAAGTCAAAGGTAGGAGGATCCAATTAAGGATTGTCTGGCCTTGCAGCCTAAATTACTAACTCCAAGATCATAATAGGTATGCAACAGAAATTAATAGCTAATCCACAAAAAGATAAAAGATATTCATGAACACCGGACATAAGATATATCCTAGGAAAACCTAATAGGTAAAAACCAATACTTCAAAGCTCATTCCTCATTATATTATAATTTCAAAAAACATTACATATGCCTCTCAGGCTTAACAGATTCTAGGTCATAGCCCAGGGATTGCAAACAACTCAAATAATAACAATTTTCCATCGACTCCTTCTCCAGCTCCACACTCCCTCTGCTCTATGATTCTTCTGAATCACAATACCTCATCACTGTGCTTCATACTTCATATTATTGATCACCTTATTGATTCCCCATCTTTTGTGTGTCTTGTAACAACCCTCTCTCTTCTATCTATATCATCCACAAATCATCTAACCATTAACATGTCGGCCCAATTACAATGGCTAATAAGGTAACGTGCATACTCAAATAGGTCAGCCTCAAACAATTAAACAATTAACAATGCAAACCATCCAATGTCGGCCACAACAAAGTAAGGACCCAAAACAACATCCTCGAACAAAAACACCTTCAAAGATCATTCCTCAAAGATCCACAACATGCTACAAACACCTTGCTGGCCAAGAACATGGAAAACATGAACCGACAAAATAAAATCACCAATTGTGAGCACAACGATCAATGTGGACCAAAAACACACGATCTAGAAACATCCACGAGCGTCACAAATCACCATAGAAATATCCGCAACAACTCAAGTTACCAACATCACATCATCTTCCTTTAGGAACATCAACTAGAACAACTGAACAACTGCCAGAACACAAATATTCATAACTCGATCAAATCTCCATGCAGATCTCTGAAACTTAATCATGGAAACACTAAAAATAATCAACAACAAACCATTCAATCCACAACATGTGATCATCAATATACTGAGCTGGCCAACATACTGCACTCCACTGTATCACTAACAACTTGCAACTTATTTGATTACAATTTTCTCATTATCCCCTCAACAAATGCATCCTTAAGACATTAATGCTAATAGTGTCTAGTAACTAATTTTAGCTCCTCGGCCTCTAGCAATCAAATGTAGTAATTTGGTACTCTCCAACTTCACTGTCAACTACCTCAATTGTTCTAAATTCTTCTAGATGCCCCTACATCAGACTCTCGAGGTTATTTGAAAAGTGAGCCTCTTCACTTTGGTTTGTACTGTGTCAAACCCAATGTTGTCTCTTGAATTGGTTCGGCGATCTGTCCACAGGAACTTGCAACTGCCTCAAGGTTGGCGTTCTATTCAAGTCCACCCTACAAAACTGCCTCAAGTTCTTCTCTTTGAATTGTTTCAGTGTTCTACTTGCAAGCCTTGCACTACCTCACTGGTTGGCAGTCTGAGCAAGCCCACCTTGCAAGTTTCCTTAGGTTATTGATCTTGTAATGGTCAAGGTTCGGTGGTCTACTTGCAAGCCTTGCATTGCCTCACTAGTTGGTGGTTTGAGCAAGCCTTCTCTGTAAGTTGCCTCAAGATCATTGTCTTTTTATATTCCTTCATTCACATTTACTTCGTTAAACTTTCTCCTTAAGATCAATGCTTCACCTTCTTTTGGTTCCTCTATGAAATCTAATACCTCCAAAGGTTCCCCTTCCTCTACATAAACTAATTTTGTATCAACGGGCTCTTCTTCATCTACACAAACTATCTCTACATCCTTTACTACTTCTCTTTCATTATCTTCTCTAATATTAGGTTGTTGATGACCTTTAGTGCTTGATTCTTTCTTCCTCCAAACTTGAAAACAAATTCCTCTTCTAGCAAATCCTCTTTCACTCCTCTGGTACCCTTCATTGTGATAAGCATTATGACTTATGTCACCTCTCCCTCTATAGTTTGAATAACTGTCCTTGTTCTGCTTGGCATAAGGTCTTCTTTCTATGCATCTTGCTCCCTCTTTCCCTCCAACATATGAGTTCTTCCATTTGTACAATCTTCTAAACATACAAGTAACATGTTTCCACTTTGCTCCATCAATCCATCCATAATTCATCTACTTACAATCTGTCATAGGCTTTCACCTTCTCATTTTATCCCAACACATCTTTTCAAAATGATTCCTTAATCCATATATCTTACAAGGATATAGATCCCAACAAAATTCCTTTTCATGTCCATGCCTATTACAATGTGATAAATACATACTTTTTCTTCTCTACTTCAAACTTGCAATAACAATCTTACCTCTGTCATATCCAAGGCCTTCACTTTTGGGTCTCATTATTGGTTCAATAGGTTTTGTAATTCCTTGTTGATGCTTTCCCAATCCTTTTCCTTCATACCCCATTCTTTGCATTATTTTCAAACCAATACCATCACCAACAATTATAAACTTTGTTACATTGCTATCTTCAACTTCACCTTCTAAAGAAACTTCTGCAACATCACACAAATCATTAGTATCACAAGAAACATCACAAAATTCAGGCTTAGATCTCATATTCTCATTCTCCTTCTGGCATTCTATAAGTGATTCCTCCAACTGATTAACATGTTCCCTCAAGCCAGATATTTCCTTCTTCTGCAAACTATTCTCCTTGTTCATCTCTTTCAAACTTTCCTCCAAATCCATGTTCCTCTTTTCCACCTTTAAAAACAACTTGAATCCTTTTGCAAATTTCTTTTCAAGATCCTCAAACATATCCAACTCTGCTTCTAGTTCTTCATTTCTCCCTCTTACATTTTTTAGTTCTTCTTCAAGAGCATCATACTTGTCTCCTCCTAGTTCTTTCATCGTCTCCATCAATTTTGAATTACACTTCTTGATATAACACAATTCTTCCTCCAAAGTATCCCTTTCACATATTAGGTTTTCATTTTCCTT
Organism: Sequoia sempervirens; assembly: GCA_007258455.2. Classification (NCBI taxonomy): domain Eukaryota; kingdom Viridiplantae; phylum Streptophyta; class Pinopsida; order Cupressales; family Cupressaceae; genus Sequoia; species Sequoia sempervirens. Next base: position 148,123,900 of record VDFB02000002.1, on the reverse strand, counting down.
CTTCATCCTCTTCCCAATCTTCCCCATTGAAACAAATCAAATAAACAACTAAATTTGAATGCTTATCTGAGTCTTTCTTGCCTCAATCTTTCATCTATGATGACACTTATTACTTTGAAGGTTTCACACTTCTTTCAACACTATCTTCTTTCCCAACAAATTCACAACTAGCTAACAGACTCGCAACTAGCTCTGATACCATTTGATGCGATCAAAGGTAGGAGGATCCAATTAAGGACTGTCTCGCCTTGTAGCCCAAATTACTAACTCCAATATCATAACAGGTATGCAACGGAAGTTAATAGCTAATCCATAGAAAGATAAAAGATATTCATGAAAACCGAACACAAGATATATCTTGGGAAAACCCTAACAGGGAAAAACCTATCCTTCAAAGCTCATTCCTCATTATATTATAATTTCAAAACACATTACATATGCCTATTGGGCTTAACAGATTCTAGGTCATAGCCTAGGGATTATAAACAACTCAAATAATAACAATTTTCTATCGACTCCTTCTCCAACTCCACACTCTCTTTGCTCTGCGATTCTTTCGGATCATAAGACTTCATCACCATGCTTCATAATTCATATTATCAATCACCTTATTGATCCACCATCTTCTATGTGTCTTGTAACAACCCTCTCTCTTCTATTTATATCATTCGCAAATCATCTAACCATTAACATGTCAGCCCAATTACAATGGCTAGTAAGGTAACATGCAGACTCAAATAGGTCGGCCTCAAACAATTAAACAATTAACAATGTGAACCAGCCAATGTCAGCCACAACAAAGTAAGGACCTAAAACAACATCCTCAAATGTGAAACACCTTCAAAGATTATTCCTCAAAGATCCACAACACGCTACAAACACCTTGTCGGCTAAGAACATTGAAAACATGAACTGACAAAATAAAATCACCAATCGTGAGCACAACAATCAATGTGGACCAACAACACATGATCTAGAAACATCCATGAGCATCACGAAGCACCACAGAAACATCCGCAATAACTCAAATTACCAGCATCACATCATCTTCCTTTAGGAACATCAACTAAAACAATTGAACTGCCAGAACACAAATATTCATAACTCGATCAAATCTCCATGCGCATCTTTGAAACTTAATCATGGAAACACTAGACATACCCGATAGAAAACCCTTTAATCCACAACCTCTAATCAAAAATATACTGAGTTGGCCAACATACTGCACTCCACTACATCACTGACAACTTGCAACTTATTTGATTACAATTTTCTCAATATCCTCGACATATGCAACCTTAAGACATTAATGCTAATAGTGTCTGGTAACTAATTTCAGCTCCTCAGCCTCTAGCAATCAAATGTAGTAATCTAGTACTCTACAACTTCACTATCAACTACCTCAATTGTTCTAAATGCTTTCAGATGCCCCTGCATCACATTGTTAGTATTAACATTTCCAATGAAGCTAGATTCTAACTTGATATTTCCATTATGCTCTGACTTTATATTCATTTCATGTTCTTTATCAAACAAAACATCAAAATGATATATTTACTCATCAAATCTCTCGCTTGCAATTTCATTATGATGTAATGGACTATTCTTTGGAATAAGACTAAAAAGAGATGATATAGTCACAACTTCATTAACACGTGGAATACTTACCTCTGTGGTTGGATTTTGCAGAGATAGGTTCTTCCACTAGTATTGCATGAGATTGACTTGATTTGAAGCATTGGAAAATGTGGTGTTTGGAAGATTAGGAAGGTTGCAGCTGCTTAGTGAGAATGATTACAATTGAGTAGGGATGGTGGGTAAACTTGCCTAAGGTTGCAAAGGACAACAGCTTGCAAGCACACAGGTATTACAATCCTGATTTTGGATACTTGAATTTTGTACGTCATGTCCAGCTTGTGCTAGTAAGAGAGCTTTGTTCAATACATCATGTAGGGAGGTAATCTCCCCGCAACGTCTAATTTTTGTTGCAAATGAAGGATTCAAACCCCAATATTAATGTACCTTTAGCAAATAATCATTAATAAATAGATATAAATCTTGAACTCGTTGATACATCAACAAAAACCTATGATTGAATTAGTAAATTGATTCTGATGGTGTCCTTCTTGTAGCTACAAATTCAAACAATGGGTCTTGTGTTCATGCATAAGGTTCAAACTAATCCATGAATAAATTTCTAGCTGCATCCATGAACAAATAGAATTTGGTGGAAGATTAACATACCATTGCCATGTTGTACCTTGGAGTGTTTTGACAAATAGTTGACACACTGTATCTTCATGACGAATTTGGTGAAGACTCATCAAATCCTTGCAAATCTTAACATGATCTTTAGCAATTTGTCCACTATTAGCAAAAAAATAATGGAAGCCTATTATGTATTTGATAAGGAATTTAGTTAAGAATCCTGATAATACATAAAGGGCTTCCCATCAGAGTTGGGTTTTCCAATATCCAACCCACTCCAACTCACAACAATCAAAAATTTCCCAAGTTCCCTCCTTCTAGCTCCAGTTATGTTCATCGTCAATGTAACGCAGTAACGTTAAACAAAATATTTCTACCTTATTTCTCTAGAAAAAGATAGATAACCTAAAGAAACCTATCTTCCAAGGTCTTTGTAGTTGGTTCTAAACTGTGTTGATGTTGTCTAATGGCCTATGAAATTGTAATGTTCAAGGGGCCTACTAGTTATTGAGCTTCTTGGTTACTGCAAGATCGAATTTCTATTTAAACATACTCTACAGAGGGGGTATAATAAAAGGGAAAAATATAGATCAGGGACACAAGAGAGAAAAGAATGTAGATTCATCTACTTAACCAGACCTATTACTCTTCAAGGAATTCCTAAACTAAACTATAGAATAAGCCAACATGTAATCAATACAAAGTTGAACATTCATTCACAGTGCAAACTTTAACAGTAGATCACACTTACCATTTTTGAACTAAAGAAAAAGATAAAACTTTATTCCTCGAAGAATTCCAAATCAAATGATTAACACAACAAATATCATTCCAAAGCATAACTTAAAGTAGGTTTAAATCTGGTTGCTTCTACTATTGCAAAACAGATAAACAACATTTACAAATCTGGCAAGTTTCACCATTGCATAGAAACCAATGTCTTCAAATTACCTAATCTAAACTAAGAATACAAAAAGTTGTATCATCTACTCTACTGCAAAACTCTAATCAGCTCTAACTTGTTCTCCTAAAAATCTAACCCTTTACAATGAGCTTCATTTGACAATTAATAGCTCACTAATTTTACATAATTCCATCCAAAACTGAAACATCAAAAGTTGTAGCTTTTGTGTACATGCAATGCAACTTTTTGTTTCAACACCAGTTCAACTTTAGTTAACTCTAGCTCTACTTTTGTGGCAATTTCAACTCCCATCTTCAGCTTCTATTTGGTTTCAGCTAACTTTCAGTTCACAATTACAGTTTTTGATTTGACTTTGAGTCCCCCTTTTGCACATTACATAAAATCAGCATCTCTTTCTCTAGAAATTACTCCAAACAGGTCGCCATGTCTTCAATTTAGTTCCAGCTTAACATTCCCCTTTAAAATATCTTTCCTTTTTCCATTTGATTTGCAAGATCATCTACATTGACCCAATACCCTTCTAGCCTTCACAAGTACCTAAAAACTAGAAATGAACATTAATTAATTTAATAAAATTAATTATTAAGACTTAATTAATTCTAAAAATCAATCAATTTCAACATTTCAATTTATTTCACTTAAATGTATTTAATAAACCCTTTATTTTCCATTGTTTGAAATAAATTAAATTCCCCTTTTTAAATTAATGTTATTTTAAAATAGAATAACACTAATTGTAATGCTATGCAAGGATTGGAAACTCCGACACCATTTCACTCCTAAAACTACTTGCAAAACAAACAGAGTCATAATTAATTCATTCATTTGTAATCAGTTCACAAAGAATAATAAATTAAAACATATGAATCAATTTCACTTTCATCAAATCCATGAAACTTTGAGTATTTTCAGATTCTCATAACATCTATTTGGTTTGTCATCTAACTCAAGAAGCTTCAATCTATAATCCTTGTTACTTATCATAATGATGGTCTGTACTGTATGACCTGAGTGACAAATAACCCAATTTGCATGATTCCATCTTTATCCTTGGGGTCTACTGGAACATGTCACCTATACTGCATGATCAGGATATAAAGCCACTTTTGAAAAGAACCTGTCCATTTCCCTCATACTAAGTGGATGCATAACCCTTTTATTAGCATTTGGCCTACCTTATAATGCCAAACCTAACTTCAGTGGAATTGAAAAGTATGTGAAATCTCAAATTCACCAAACAGCTCTCCAAGGATAATACATTATGGCTTGATCAGTGAAATTTTATGAAAATATTTGCAGTTCTACCTCATTTTTTAAGTAACATCAACATTGTGTTGTGACTCCATTTGATTTTGACACCTCCACTGTTGTTTCAAAACTATACAATGAGGAACACAACATTTAGATTCTCTACAAGCTCATGCGTGTAACTGTAACATATGCCACATCTTCTGATAGTGGGTGCAACCTTTTGTAGCACCAATTTTTTAATTCATCCTATGTCAAAAGATCCCTTTGAGAGTCTAAAAATTCTAATATATGCACTAGGAAGAGACACACTGAAAAAAAAAACATGTATAATCAACATCTTTTGTACCTCTTGAACCCGATTTTTATGAGCTTCATGACTTTTATGTTAAGATTATCAATAGATGGGTGAGTTTTCAATCTATGGGAGTGTTTCACAGAGCTTTCCTTTTGATAACAATCATTGCAAAGGTCAAAATCATGGAAAATTTCAAAATGCAATCCTTGTCCTGAAGTTTCCATATTAGCACGTTAATATTTTGGCAAAGAACCTTGGAGTTTGGCTTCAGATCAGACAAATACATTTGCTCAATATCCCCTTAATCTCCCAATCACATTTCATACAAATTACTAAAACCTTTCAACACTTACATTTTGTGCATAATCTGCAATGATTTAATTTCATGGCTCCACATTTCATTTGGGGGATTCTATAAAATAGTTCACATACTTTGCGTGCCTCCTTTCTTAGTTTATTCTCTGCTCATTGTCTTGGGTCAAACTTGCCATTGTGGCCATCCACAAGACCACATTTCTTGAAATCCTTTCACCATGAGATAATATTCCTTTTGAGCATTCTGTCAAAGTAATTTGCATGTGCATTGCATATGTCCCCATGCCTGGCCCGAGTCTTTTCTGCAAACATTTTATTTCAAGAAATCACCTTCCTTTTGGACATTCTGTCAAGCATCTCACATGCATACTTTGTCATTCAATGCATTCATGAAATGACACCTCTCTTGGAGCATTTTGTTTACATTTGTGTGCCTCTATATATGCTTCCATGTTTTTTATGCTATTTAGCAAGGAAGATACAACAAACAACTGACAAAATTTCCCTATCTTTTCTATTTTGATGGATATCAATATGATGTCATTATGGCGTGGTTAGATAGTACATGCACCTTATTTCTTTTTCTTTCAAGTTCCAAGACTTTTCAACGAAATCCATTTTGCATATTTTGTATCATGGCATTCCACAAGATCACTTCTTGAGGCATTCAAAAAATAGTTCATTCGCATTGTCCACACTTCCCAACATTGAGCAGACTGGGAACGGTAGTGGAATTGAGTTTTGCACCTGCTAAAAGCATTTGTCTCCTCTAAGTTTTGATGCCTTTACAACATATCTATTTGGTGCATATCCCACAATGAGACTTCTCTTTAAGGAAATTTGTTGAACAGTCCATTTGCTTCATCCATTCTATGTGTATTCTGTAATCATTTCTTTGCAAGAGGTATCCAATTTGAAAAATTTTGTCAAATGGTTTGTCACCGCCATTGTCTATGCTTGCACATTTTGCATACATGTATACCAAGGCAATGGTGACTTCAACATCATGTGCCCACCCTACAATCAATGGCATTCCATGAGATAAAATTTATTTGAGGCATCATGTTGAATAGTTCACATGCCATGTTGTACCCCATATACTCCCACATTATGCTCAAATGTCTACCAAAGTCGCTGCAACTACAACGCCACACCCATTTTCTGCATGTTCTACAATTAACTCATTCTATGAGATCACATTTCTCCTGAGGCATTTTTTCATAAAATTGCATGTGCCAACATCATGCTTGCATTGTATTCCATGAGACAGTATCTCTTTGAATCATTATGTCAAACATTCATGTGGCCTCCTCCTTGCATACACCATTCATGTGTTAGTCCATCAGGGCATTTCCTAGGTTGTTCTTGTAATTCAAGGCCTTGTGTGTGCTTCCACTCTTTGCGAGCATGATCAAAAAATCCATTATGTGCAGACCCTGCTAATGGAATCTGCAAGATTTGATTCTTTTCCTAGGCGCTTAATCAAACACTTCATGTGCTTTGTCAATGCTTGTAGATCTTGTTCCAAAGCTTCCATTTTGTGCATACGCCTGCAAGAGTTGCCTTGCACAGAGATGCCTCCCTCTAAGGTATTCTGCAAAAATTTTGCATGCCATGGTGTCACCTCCCTTTACGAGCTTTAATAGGCACTTTACGTGCCCTATCCATACTTCCATTTTTTTGTCATTGGCGAGATCGGAGTCAAGTCCACACTTGAACCAAGGCATGTGCGGGAGCGGGGTCAGGACTAATTCGTGCACAAAAACCTTATTTTTCCTGTCAGTGCCAAGTTCTCTTCCAGTTCCAAACCGGTGTAAGTTGCGGGTTTGGAATTATTTTAGTGCGGGATTGGAGTTTCCTTCGAGCAGGATCAGAACTATTTTAGGAGTGGAACATTTCATTTTATGTTGGGTTCAAGATTTTCCTTGAATCTGAAAACATGCCTATTTTCCCTTTTCCCCTTTTACCTCAGCGGGGTCTGGTTAAATTCAAGACTTCAACCATGGCATTTTATTTTACTTTATTTATTTTTTAATTTTGTGAAGCTTTTTAAAGATTTTTTAATTTCCTTTTAAAGATTTTATATATTTTTTTACTTTTTTGTTATTTTCAAAATCTCTTTAACAATTCTAAATCTTTTTAAATTTAAAAAAGTTTTATTTATTAGAAAACGTTAGAACTTCTAAAATCTCATTTTAGAAGATTATCTATTTTTATTTGTTTTAACAAGTTTTTCATTTTTATGACTTTTTATCTTTTAAATTTGAAAATTTAAAAGATTTTATTTATTTGATTTTAAAATTTATTTATTTATTTAACTTTAATATTTTAAATCTTTTAAAATAAAAGATTTATTTATTTATTTTAGATTTTTTTTGTATTTTGCGAGACTTAAAGGCAAGAATAGGAAAACCAAACCAACAACGTGAAACCAAAGATGAAGAAACAGAGGAAACCAAATGAAAACCGAAAAACAGAGACGCGACGAGAACAGGGAGATGAAACAACCAAAATGAATGACACGAAAATGAGAAACAAAAGATACGAGAACTGAACCAAAGAGATGACAAAATGAAAAGATTAAGCAAGGACGAAGAGGAACGAAAATGAAGGACACCCAAAATGGAGACGCAACAAGGAAAAAGATGAAACAAAGCAAAAACAGGCTGGAGAGCAACAAAGAAACAAGACGACGGGGCTAAAAGATGCCAACGAAAAGACGATGATCGGGATTGGGACCGGACAAGGAACATGAACCTGAACAATGCCTGAAGGAAAAGCGGGGAACCATGATCGAGACGGAACTAGGAATAGGAACCTTGGAAAGGTTCCTTGTTTTGGTTTCGGTCTGATACCTGAACCCAAACCAAACAAAAGGAACACAAAGGAAACGAAGATCAGAGTTGAGGCAGAACTAGAACTTGAAACCCTGAAAGGTGTCAGGTGTCGATTCCATCCCATAATCCAATCCCATTGAACAACAACGAACAAGGCACGAGAAAGGATGAAAATAAGAATGACAAAGCACAACCACGATAAAACAAACCAACGAAACGAAAGAAAACAAAGGGGGTCCCCGACTTTGCCAAGGAAAAGTTGGGGCATGTACACAATGCATAACAATAGTGATGGTGAAGATCAAGGCAGGTGACTCATGAGTTGCACCAAATTATTTTCTAGTGATTCACTAAAAATGATTTCAACCCTGACACATGCTAGTGCATGTAATATGCTTTCCAGATTTTAAAATGCTACACCCTTAATATTAGTGTACATCAAGTTATGAATAGTTGTCTTGTGGCTATCTTCACTCCTAATTAAGTTATGTTATCATTATTATATTATTATTTAGTTAGTTAGGTTAGACTAGGGCTTATATAGGGTTTTCTAAGTCAACCTAGGCATAAATAGGTATATATAGGAGGTTGTGAGTCTTATTTCATCATAATATTGTGAATTGTGTTTTCATTGGAGATATTTGGAGATTTTCCCCTTGAAGTGGATTGTTATTCTCAATTATTATCAAGTATTTGTAGCATATTTCATTTCATATTCTTCTATTGTGCAAGTTATTTCATTACAAGTGGTATCAAAGCATGATCTTGGCACCATAGAGGCAAGGAATTTTCTCAATATTGGAGAAGATTTTGGGAAAAGCATATCTTTCAAATTATGGAAAAATATATATATATATATTTTTAAGGGTTTTTTAGACCCTATTAAAGAAGATGCAATCCATATTTCAAATGAATTGGAGTAGAATTGAGTGATTTATTGCAGAATTAGGGTTTCTACACAATTTTTTTGGAAGGTGCATATCTCTCAAATCTTGATGAATTAGAGTTTGAGTTTTAGTGGGTTTTTGAAGAAATCATAAAGGAGCCTAAAAAATTTGGAGAAATTGAAGAAAAAATCAATGAGTTATTATAAAATTAGGGTTTCCAAAAAAAACTCTCTAAAGGCTACAAATCTGCTAAGTTCTTGGATTTTTTTGGGTAAGTTGTATTTTGGCCCTAGTAAGTTACAATAAAAGTTTCAGAGAATATAAGTTTCATTGGTGTGATTTATTTCAAAATTATTGGCTTCCATCATGATGGGACCTACAACAAGGGGCAAAAAGAATGTTGTCACATGAGGGAAAACCCCTAATAAGGATGGGGTGGCAACAGAGGATATTAATCCCAATGAGGAAATCAGTAAGGTCAAGGAAGATATTTCCTCAATGAAGATGGATATGTGTGAGCTAAGAGTAGATGTATCATACATACAAAGCATGTTAAGCACCTATATGAATGAACCAAGAAAGGAGTTCACAAGCAACCAAGGTGAAACTTCTAGGTCAAATAATCTTGACCCAAATGTTAATACTCCTATAGTATCTAGGAATTTTATTCCAAAGGTGGATATGTGCAAGTTTGATGGCAAGGATCCTCTAACATGGCTAAACCAAATAGAGAATATTTTGAACTACATCAAGTCCCAAATGGAAAAAAGGTCACAATGGCTTCCCTATTTCTAGAACCAGATCAATTCATTTGGTATCATTGGCTTATTACTCATCAAAGGAAAAAGGGACTCATTGTCTCATGGTTAGTTTTTATGAAGGAACTCCAAGCACAATATAGAAATAGTGTGGTAGACAACTTCTTCAACCAACTTGCTAAACTTCAACAAAAAAAAATTGTTTAGGATTATATTCAATGATTATAAAATCTATTCACTTAAGGATACAATTATAAAGGAGAACTTGAATGATTTATTCTTGGGTGGTCACAAGGATCACATTCAACATGATGTATGCATGTTTAGTCCTAGCTCTATAAATGAGTCTTTTATCTTAGCACATGGGGTAGAGGAGAAGTATTTGATTCCTAAGAAGCAAGGGGCTAATGTGTCAAGAGAGAAAACACCTTCTCTTCCTCAACCTACTAGGCTGACTCGACAACTAATTGAGGAGAAAAAAGAAAAAGGGTTACATGTTTCAATTGTGATAGCAAATATAGTTGAGGCCATAAATATAGTGAAAAGAAATTATTCTATATTGAAGGTCCAAGTGAGGAAGAAGAGGAGGAACCCATATTAAAGGATGAAAGGGATTCAAATGAGTATTCACATGATTCCCAACCAATCATTTCTTGTCATGCACTCTCAAGTTTTAGTGCTCCAAAAACTTTGAAGGTAGTGGGTTTCTTAAAGAAGTAGAAAGTAATAATGTTGATTGACTCTGGTAGTACTCAAAATTTCATCAACAAAAAGTTGGCTACTCATCTAAACTATTTTATATATCTAGATCTAGAGTTTTAGTTTTTGATTGTAGATGGTGGTATTGTTAGTTGTTCGGGGAAGTTTCATAGCATTAAACTATATGTGGGAAATTATCACCTTGATAGCCCAATGTATGTGATATACATGGGTGCAATAGATATTATTTTGGGAGTACAATGGATTACAACTTTGGGAACAATTGAGATGAAGTTCCAAGAACTATTCATGATATTTCAATCAAAAGGAAAGATAGTAGAGCTAAGAGGATTGAAGGAAAGGTCCCCACAAATAGTAAGCTCTCATCATATGCAAAATTTTCTTAAGAAAGGAGTTGATGGATTTGTGGCCCAATTATGTTCATTAGAAGTATCTCAGTATAAGGCTCCCACCCATCCAGATTTACAAGAAATAATTGATCGTCACTCAATGGTTTTAGGAGATATTCCTAAGGGACTTCCTCCTAAGAGGGATCATGATCATTCCATACAACTAGTTCCAGGGAGACAACCACCCAACATCAGACCTTGCAGGTACCCACATATATAAAAAAGTGAGATAGAAAATATTTTTGAAGAGATGCTAGAGGTAGGAATTATCAGGCATAGCCAAAGTGCTTACTCCTCACCCATGGTCATGGTGCATACGAAGAAAGAAACTTGGTGCATGTTCCCAGACTATAGAGTGCTCAACTTGAACACCATCAAAGATAAGTTTCCTATTCTATTCATTGATGATTTACTAGATGAATTGAATGGATCTATGTATTTTACAAAGTTAGATTTTAGATCTAGTTATCATCAAATTCAAATTAAGGAAGAAGATATTTGTAAGACAACATTTAGGACTCATGAGGGTCATTATGAGTTTTTTGTGATACCATTTGGTCTTATAACGCACCATCTACATTTCAAAGTTCGATGAATTATATTTTTAAGAAATTCTTGAGGAAGTAATTTGCATTAGGTTATTTAAATCTAAAAACAAAATAAAAAGTGTCATTTGCATCCATTTAGGTGTCTCCCATATTGTTAAAAAGTGAAAAAATTGCATAGTACTATTTCAATATTGCATCAAATAATCATTTTCAGAATTTTGCATCTTCATATTCGTCAATTAGTTCATCCTAGATCTAAAAATTACATTCAAAATTTTTCATTCATCATTTACACATTTGCATATTTGCATTTTTCATGTAAATAGTCATAAAGCCACTAAAATCTGGAAAAATATTCACTATCAAAAATATTTGCACACAAAATTGGGAACATTAAATAGTAGTCAACACACTCAAACTTTGAATTTTCAAACAACCTACCTAGGACATAGGCCCCTAGGTGCCTCTATCTTGCATTTTGTGCCTAAAATTTGCATCACATCTCTATCTCTATGTTCTTTGTTACATTTTGTTATCTGAATTATGTTTCTATATTTTCAAACTATCATTTATTTTCAATATTGTTGCATGTTTGCATTCTTCAATTCACAATCTAAAATCAGTAAAATTTGGAAATATTTATTATTATACATGTCTACAACCACTCACAAAAACCTTAAACAGCATAACAAATAGTCAAAATTCTAATTTCATAAAATCCTACTTAGGACATAGGCACCCTAAGCGCCCCTATCATTCCTTTAATGGCTCAAATTTCTATCAAGTATCTGTCTCTATGTTTTCTATAGGTTTTTGGGATCTAATTTTTGTTTATGGCTATTTTACTATGCCTATTTATTAGTTTAGTTTTATCTTTGGTACATTTAAGTGTTTTGGAAATTGTATGAATTTCATGACCTAGTGTCCTTTTGTTAATACTTCAATGAGATATAGTTTGAGACTCATGGCAACTATTGGCACATCCATTATGGATCTTGAGTTCTCCAACCATTTCACGACAAGTGTTGTCAATACTTAACCCATTTTGGACTCTATCCCTGATGCTACCATGCCAATGACAACCTTGCAAGCACCTACCTTTAGATGTTGATACTATGGTTACCCCTGTTCCTAAAGATAAACTAAGAAAATTAGAGAAGGAATTAGAAAAACTTCAAAATTATGTGAGTACTACATACTTTGTTGGTACAACGATCCCTATAATTGACAACATGAGGAAACTTCCTAATCATGATCATGGATTAGAGGTTTTGCATAGTCTAGCCCATATAATTAATTTTCATACTAAGAAATATGACCAAACCATTGTGCTACTTAGCATTTCTTTCACTAATAATGATGCAATTAGACATGTGTCTAATGGTCCTCTCTACACTGTTGGTTGTATCAATGAAAAACATGTGCAAGCAATACTCATTTATCCTACATGTGTAGAGAATGTGATCATTAAGGAATTCTTGTGTGTGCAAGATCTTTATTAAGATACTTATGAACAATTGAAAGCATGGATAAAAACTCATAATGGTTTTCCTTTCCCTACGATTGAATCCATAACCCTTCCTCTTAAAATCAAACAAAACAATTAGATTTCTCATTCTCCATCTTCCCATCATCAAACCAATTTCATGTGAAGATAGGTTATCCATGGATCTACTCCATGAGCATCATCTTATCAATCATTCGTAAGTGCATAAAATTCCTCTTTGAAAATAAGATATTTATAGTGCATCATAATGGATTTAATCCTTTGTCTTCCCATGGGAAATTTTCATTGGATTTACTTTGGCCTGAACCTATGGAACTTATGAAGCCTCATGAAGATTTCTTTTTCACATCATTTCAAAAGTTTAAGGCAAAGCACATAGCATCTTTATCTCTTAGCAATATTCCTGAGTGTGATAGGTTCATGGTTGTTCCTTCCCAGCCCATCATGAATGAACCTAAGCTTGAACCAAAAACCATTCTAAGTAACCAAATAAAGTATGTTTTTGTTCCTCCACCCATCTCCTATAAAAAGACAAAGAGACAATAAAATGACCCTTTTTGTACCTCGAAAGATAAAACAAGTGTATAAATCTAAAGAGACATTTGTTCCTCAACCCTCGGGGGTCTCTTCAGTTCCTCCCCCAAGGGAAGAAAAGAGATTGGTGATTGATAAACACACTCCTAAACAATCACAACTTGAAAAACATGCAAGGAGAAATTGAAATTTTAAAGAGTGTAGGAAAAGATGTGTTATTTCTCGCCAATTGGAAGAAAAGAACAAAACAGTGCATGATAATCCAACACCTATGGAAACAACTCAAGAAGAAATACAACTTTCACCAAAAAAAATATAGAACAAAAATAAGAAGTGAAATAAGAAGATTCAACTGCAATTTCCATAAAACCTCGTATTGTGATCAATTTGAATGATAATGTTGAGATTAGTAAAATTGACGAAGAAGTGCATAATGACCTTAATGTTTTACTTTCAAAGAAAATGCATTTAGATGGGGGTAATCATGCTAATACTCCTAATGAGAGTGACCCACCATGTGTTTCACCTAGAGATTCTCCTAATACAACACTTGTTGTAGCCCCTTTAGCTAGTTATCCACCTTCCATTTATGATGAGTAAGATTGGGATGCAGATGACCTGATTTAGGTCATCTCGCATGTGACATACTCTTTTATGTTTGTTCATTTTTTCTTTTTGTTTTCTTGCATGTGATGTGATCTCCTATGTTGTGTTGTTTGGCATGTTTTTATGTTTGTGAGTTTTCTTTGGATGACCCTTGTTGCTTTGTTGGCACAAGGATACAAAGGAAATGAACCTGTCGTGACATGTAACATGCTAACCCTTCAATGAAGTAAAAATTTCTAAGTTTTCACTTTGCGAGTAAATAAACTATGTAAGAATCCATTGCCATAAAAAAAATCTTCTTTATTGAGAATATACAATAAATATGCCATAACATAATACAATAAGGATTCCATTTCATTATAATAAATCACAAGTTACAATCATACAAGAATGCATACATTTACAAATATAGCTCAGTGAGCTTTTGAACAAATAGTTATAAGATGGTACAGGATCCTTCCTTTCAAATCTTGGTTCTTCTATCGCATGCTATGGAGGAGAAGCATCACTCAAGCACTTTTCTTCCAACCACGTACTCATATGCAGTCCCCCACACATCTATCATTTGATAGATGGCCCTTCCCTTCAACAAAGAGATTGGTAGAGTAACCAAATAACGACAACCAACTAAGCATAGTTTTGTGTCCTATATAAATAGAACTTGTAAACCCACAATCTAGAACTAGCATGTAATGCTGGATCACGGTGAATAGACAGTGGAGCCAGAGGTAGTCACACTACTTTGGCCAAAGTGATCTCATTCAGTACTTCAAATGAAGGTCATCTATCACATACACTACTCAAGGCCGATTTGACTTAAGGCTATCTTAAACTAAGCATAGGTATTTCCTTCAATGGCTAATCTATCACCCTAGAGATAACCTATCACCATTTCTACATACTTGGAATAATCTACTTTAATAAAGTAATTGCACAAGCTCCCTCCCATACTGGATAAAAAATCCTAGGATTAAACTCAAACTATGCTAGTTAAATCAATAATCTAGCTAAGAGTAACTCATATGCCACTCACGTTTAATCATATCTAGTATGTAATACCTATGATAAACACCAACCTCCTATTATGGAGTACATACAAGCACATCATAAAATTATCATAACAACTTCTATTTCCTTTTTAGAGCCATTCTAGTTTCCCTAAATGCAAGTACTCATAAAAGAAAATTCAAAGCATTCATGGAGAACAATCTTTCATAAATAAAATAACAAAAAAAAAATATCCGCATGCTTGTTATTGCTTATCCAATAAATTAACAACAATGCAACTTCTCCAAACAACAACTAGCTTGGTCATTGCTTCCCAACAAACAGAACAATAAACCTCTAATACTCAAGTTGATAGAATACTTCTCTCTCTCAATTTAATAGAACTCTCTCTCAATATAATAGAACTCTCTCTCTCTCTCAATAAAACTGAGTAAATTGATAAAAATTTAGAGTAAAATGCTTGCATCATTAATGCATCGCAAACAAGTAAACAAGCTCCTCTATTTATCCAATGATTTGGTAACCACTCATCCTATAGTTTAGGCATGAATTTTGATAGTATCAAGCATGCATAGTAACACATATATATCAACTAAAAGGTGGCAAACATGTAAGCTCATACTCAGCTAAAATCACTATAGATCGACCTTGTTGATCAACAACAATTAGAGACTAATTCAAATCAACATATGATTGAATTCAATTTGCAGTTCATATTGGACATCTACAAGTATAAGGATTCAAAGGTGGCACCAAAGCATGCACATTTACTCTCAGACTTGGCACGGTTTCCTTCTTATCGGAAACAGTCAATATAAGAAATGTGACACCAAGCTTGCATCGACCAAGTCTCAACATGAGTCGATTGAGATAATAAAACAGTTTGACAAAGTCGTCAACTTGTTTACATGCCTATACAGATGTTTTTTTAAGCATAATGACATGGCGTTAAAATTTTCTAAGTCAAATAAGATACCCATCAAATGCATCGACTTAGTATTCACCAAGTATCAACTTAATGTAGTGAGCTACATTGAAGTATATGTTCTCCACTATGTGTGGGAGCAAGAGTAAAACTTGACCTTGAAAAATAAAGTCACAAATAACTTATAATTGGCCTCTAATAATCAGCTTCTATCATTATTAATGATGTCGATTTCAATTAATAGATAATATATTAAATATATATTTTAATATATATAATATAACATATACATATATATATATATATTTTAGCATATATTTTTATATATGTATATGTATATATATATATATGTTAATATATATTTATATATATATATATATATCATAAACCATCAATGTAAGTATACATTCAATATACAAATAAGTATAATCACAATAGTATTCACATACTAGTCACAATATATTGATTGTATACGTATATATAAGTATATAAGTATATGCCTCTATGTACATGTATACGTATGTATACATATATTGATACATATGTATGGGCATGTCCATTTTCCATCATACGCGTGTATCGGTACATATATACATATGGATATATGTATATACTATACATATATATATGTACACATTCAATTCACATATAACCATTCACAATTACCATTGTATTGATAAACATTTACATGTGGTACATCTATACATATGCATATACATGTCGTTAAATCCCATTGACATGCATGTGCATATATATACAAATACTTCACATAGATCCTTCTTATCAATATAATCATAATAATACAAGAAAGAACTCTAAAGCTCAAATAGATAAACATCACCCAATAATGCACTCTATAGTAAACAAGACTCTACTAATGCAGACACATCGACTAAGGATGACTTACCAACTTCCCACTAACTGACTCAACTCAATTATTCTACTGTGGTGTGTGTATGCTCAAATAGTTTACGTTATTGATTACCCGACCAAGATTTTCTCCTTGGTGATACTTCCCCTCCACTTGGAGGAATTGAACATATACCTACAACCACTAACACATGCCCACAATAGTCAATTGTTCACAAAATATGCAATATACGTAATCCATCTCCAAAGTTAGAATATTAATTCAATAACCATTCAAACACATATATGGAGTACTTTTTCACACAACATCAAATGTGATAACATACATTCATACTGCATTGATAACAAAATGCAAGCACAATTTATTCATCTCCAAAATTCATATTACATTCATATTTACCCTACTTAGTAATAGTAAATAGTAATTACACAATTGGGGTGTAACATACTCCCCCTCTTGTGAATCATCATCCCCGATAATTTTATGTAGCAACATAAAACACAAACAACAAACAATATAGTGTTTCAAGAATTCTCAAAAGCATCAAGAACATGAGGAAACTTTTGTTGAATCTTAGCATAGTCCTCCCAATTGGTTGAGTCTTCTGCATACTAGTCCCACTAGACTTTGCATTGCAAGACTTCTTTGTTATGCAAACAAAGCTTACGCGTTATGAGCACCTTGGCGGGATCAAGAGTTACCACTCTGGGGTCCTATACCTATAAAGCAATCCAATCAATCACATGATTATCACCTGGTATATACTTTTTGAGGTAGGAAACATGGAAGACATTATGCATTCTGGCAAGAGCTAGTGGAAACATAATTCGATAAGTTACTAGATTCACCTCCTCTAGAATCTCAAAAGGTCCTACATAATACGAGGCTAACTTAGAATACTTTCCAAATTTAATGGAGCTCTTGTGAGGTTTCACTCTCAACAACACCTTATCACCTATTGTAAAATTGTGGAGCACTCTCTTAGCATCGACATAGCTTTTCTTTCGATCATTTGCTTTATCCAACCTTTGCTTAACAATCTTAACTTTCTCCTCCATTTTTGATAACATCTTTGGTCCAAGACTTACTCTATCCTCAAGTCTATCCCAACTTATAGGAGTTTGACACTTTCGACCATACAATGCTTCGAAAGGAGCCATCGTTATTGCAGAATGATAAGAATTATTATAAGCAAATTCCACTAAGGGTAGGTAATCTCCCCATTTGTATTGTTGATCCATACAATACATCCTAAGTAGGTCTTCCAATACTTGATTCACCCTTTTAGTTTTCCCATCTGTTTCTAGATGATATGCTGAGCTAATATTCAATTGAGTCCCTAGTGCAAAAAGCAAAGCTTTCCAAAACCTAGAAGTGACTTGTGCATCCCTATCTAAGATAATCTTCTCAGGAATCCCATGCAACCTAAACATTTCTTGCACAAATTTCCTAGCTATGACAGGTGCTCCATCAGTTAGATTCTCAGGTATAAAATGTGTGACTTTGGTAATCTTATCTACTACCACAAGAATGGCATTGTGCTTATTTCTCAACATAGGCAATCCTTGCACAAAGTCCATACTTATGACTTTCCACTTCCTCTCTGGTACATCATGTGGGTATAAAAATCCTACAGGATGATGATGCTCTACTTTCACCCTTTGACACTCAAGACACCTAGCCACAAATCTAGCAACGTCTCTTTTCATCCCTTTCCAAAAATATAATGGCTTTACATCTGCCATCATTTTTGTCACTCCAGGGTGTCTAGAGTACAGTGCTTCATGTACTTCTTTCCATACCATATTTCTTAATTATTCTACATCAGTACATACATTTTACCCTTATATCTACATAATCCATTAGGTTCAAAATGAAAACCTTCATACCTAGAATCTTGCATAATGCTAGCGAGTGCTTGCTTGACTTGCAAATAAACTCATCCTGTTTGCATTTTTGCAACACTTTCCCTTTAAAATTGGTTTGAATCATTACTATTGAAGCAATATGTCATCTTCGACTCAAGGCGTCGGCAACCCAATTTTCCTTCCCTTTTATATAACTAATATTGAAGTCATAATCAACTATCAACTCTAACCATCTTCTCTATCTTGCATTTAGATTAGGTTGAGTGAAAAGGTACTTTAACCCATTATTATCAATTTTCATTTCAAAGGGTTTTCCTAACAAGTAATTCCTCCACATTTGCAATGTGTGAACCACAACTACTAATTCTAAATCATGTGGTGCGTAATTCATCTCATAGGGTTTCAGCTTCCTAGATTCATAAGCAATTACTTGCCCGTCTTTCATTAACACACCTCCTAACGCCTCTCTGGATGTGTCTATCATAACAATAAAGTTACCCTAAGTATCTGGTACTTTCAAGATCAGTGTGGTGGTTAACTTCTCTTTGAGTAGGTCAAAGGCTTCTTGACACTTCTCAAACCATTGAAATTTATTTCCTTTCTTTTGTAAAGAAGTAATTGGGAAAGCGATCTTAAAGAAGTTTGTGACAAACTTTCTATAATACCTAGCTAGACCCATGAAACTTCTTACCTCCAAGACATTCTTAGGTACAGGCCACTCAAGTACTACCTTGATCTTAGCTGGATCTACAAACATTCCCTCTGTCAAAATTACATGACCCATATAATGTATCTTCTTTTGAATGAATGTACACTTGGAGAGTTTACCATACAACTTATATTCTCTCAAATGTTTTAGGACTATCTCTAAATTCCTGTAATGTTCCTCCTCATTTCTAGAATAAATCAATATGTCATCTAGAAAAACTAATACAAACTTGTCTAGGCAGTCCCTAAATACACTATTCATCGAGTTCATAAATGTTGCAGTTGCATTTGCTAAACCAAAGGGTAAAATAGTGAACTCATAGTGTCCATATATGGTTTTGAATGCAGTTTTAATGATTTCTTCGTCCTTAATACTCAATTCGTGATATCCAAATCTCATATCTATTTTAGAGAATACGGTGGCTCCTCTCATTTTATTGGGTGAAAATTATGTAATCACCTTTTCAATAGATTATACAACCTAGATTTCAACCACAATTGTGTGAAATGTAATCTCTCCTCTCAGAAAGGGGAGGCGCCCTTCTTACTGCTAACTGAAACTAAAGTAAAACTAATTAAGTATTCACAAAATGTACACTACAATTATGAAATTGGGGGTGTGTCACATTCATACTTCTCTCTTTTTTCAAAGAATATGTTTTACAATGTTTCACAGTTGATATTTCAAATTCAATACAACTTTAAACTAAAAAAAAAGCAGTAACTCCAATATCTCTTTCATGTCAAAGAAAAGCTTAGAGATACCAGGTATGATAATAATAAACAATAAAATAAAGAAAGAAAAGCTCATGAAGGCACAAAGTTGTTCCATAGCTTTTCATCGATGGATCCTGTGAGATATAAAGTGTCATATTAGAAGCACAAAGTCTTCCTAGATGCAAAAATTCCATGAATAGCATGAATAATTACAAGCACAAAGTCTTGTAGATCATCCACCAATAGTTATCCAAACATAAACACAAATTCAAATAAAGAGTGTAACGCAAAGTCTACATAGATTTATTCAAATCCCTTAGATCTCACACACTAATCACCGCCATTTTGATCAAAACATAAGAGAATTGATTCTGACACAAAGTTTGGTATGCAACTTCCTTCTTTATTGATCAGATTCAGATTCACAATGTTTCATACATTTGTTGCAAAAATGAGCAGCACTTCATTGCAAGAGATAAAAGATAAAGATTACAATAAAAATCCCTCTTATTTATAAAAGAGAGGGAAGAGAAAATCTAGGAAATTAGTTGAGAAAAATTAGGAAAGTTAGGTGAGATAATTTAGGAAAATCTCACCTAACTTTGACTTAGTCAAAAATGTTGTCCATCTTTTTGGGAAAACATCTCATATTTTACATGTAATTACATTTGCTCAAAATACATTTGAGATGTCCAAAACTATTTACAAAATGCGTAAAGGAAAACATAAAAATATTCAACACTAGAGAAAAGAAGCCTTCATGTTTCCTTGTTTTGGGTGCAAAAGTCTTCACATCTCTTTCTTGTCTCCAATACAAATGCATCATCTGGACCAACAATGTAATCCATAATGGTGTGAATTTTGGTAATTGATCTCGTCTCAGATGAGTGAATATTTTTGCACCTATCAAAATGTGTCTTGAGGTTTTCAAGAGTTATCTGTTTATAAAAAATTACATGCATGGAGGCCTTTGAAAAGTTTGCACTCTCTACTTGCTTCATGACGGCTTCTTTCAAGATCTCAAAAAGTTCACTGGCTTAGGAGGAAGATACGGTTTTCTTCAAGGAGTTGTCCCAGTAACTCCTTAATTAACTTTTTGAGGATAGTACGATGTCCTTCGACATCTTCTTTCACTTGGTGGAGATCTTTGATCAGAGACTTGATCACTTAAATGTGGTGTTTGAGTGATTCTCTTACTTCCACATATTTCTCCTTGTCAAGAATTACCCCAACTTCCACCAACTTACTGAGCTTTTCCTGCTTCTTTTGTGACCAAAATGATAGGAATTTTTTGAATTATTTGCGCTCTTGGGAAAGAATACTTTCTTCTTTATCAAGCTCTGATTTGAGCTTGGCTATCTGGGTAGCTTTCTCATCGACAACAATTATAACATGTGAACCATGTTCTACAATTTCATCAATGAAATCATATAACACTTTACCTTTAGAGGAAAACTTCTCAGCCTTTTTCATATCTAGGTCCTTAGCACTTATCATTGCCAAAGGTTGTATATTACTTGAAGATCCTATAATTCTCCTCAAAATAGTGGCATAATTCTCGGCCTTTTGCTTATACATGTTTCAGGCTTATTCCATTTTGTCAATCCTTCCTATCAACGCATCTAGGACTACTTGAGAATTCTCCTTGGCACTTTTTTTTTTCACCTTGCCGAGTTGGACTCTACTAACAGTGTAGTACTCCATATTTACATCCCCTTCCTCTTGTGGTGGTATACCAATCTCTACAAACTTATGGCTAGTCTTTTCAACATGAAGTTTGGAATATACTTTGGCCTTCTTCTTCCCCTTGGCTTTTGGAGGGCCTATCTTTTCACAATCGAGCTCTTCTGGAGAGATCATTTGTTTCTTTCTCTTTGATACTTAAGATACCAACCAAGGGGGAAGGGAGGAAGTATGTGCTTCTTGGCTGACCACCAACTCTTGTGTCACAGCCACTTCTGTAGAAATGATGGGTATGGTGACAACTGGGGTAGTATCATTCATGACTTCTCCATTAGATTGCTCACCAAGTTGACCTTGCAAAGATTCATTCATGAATTTGTTGAATTCAGCTACAAAAGTGATGTCATAAGATGGAGATGACAAACTGGGAAGGGATGATGGAGGGCTTGACAAAATATCAACAATTTTTGTATTTGAAACTGATGGAGGAGTGGCAAGCACAACTGATACTGTAGGAGAATGAGAAACACCTACCACATGTATAGTAGATATGGGAGGAGGTGATGTAGGAAAAGGAGGTGGAGGAGTGTTTGGATTAGGAGGTGTATGGGGAACATTTGAAGTTATGGGCAATGAAGTTTGGGGAAGATCTTTGAAAAAATTCTCATGTGGAGATAGAATTTGTTCTTCATCATGCCTGAGTTCTTTTTTATCACCTTCTTGTTCACCTTCTTGATCTTGTTCTTCAGACTCTTGTTCTCGTACAGAATCCTCTTCCTGATCAGAGTCTTCTTTCTCAGAATCTTCTTCTTCAATAGATTCCTCGCTTGAATATCCTTCTTCTTTGGAATCTGCCTCTTCAAAAATAGGCCCTTTTCCTTTTGAGTGAGATAGTTCAGATTGTGTGGCTTCTTCTTCTTGAACTGCCCATGTATGCTTCTTTCCAACAGTGAACTTGATTCTAGGGCCTCTTTGGGAAGAAGAGAAAATATCCACATGCTTGTCTTTTGTGTGGAGTTCTTGTTGTTGGTTGGCTTCTACTCCACGTTCTCCTCCTTCTGACTCTATCCTGAATTCTTTCATCTTGAAACCATGTTTGTGCAACCATTCTGCTATGTTGGCCAATATGGGAGAAAGCCTTTCCCTGATGGAGACACTTTCCCTTTTAGGCCATTCTATTGCAAGCAAAGGTCTCTTAGAGATTTCATTTTCATCATAGGCAACATTCATGATGTTGCTAGGATCTTTGAAACCCTTTGGTAGGTCAGCAACACCAAGATCCCTGATCTGCTCTACAGTTAGCCTGGAATAATCCATTTTCTGGATATACTCTAAATCTCTACATTCAGCCCATATGTCTTCGAAGCGGTACTTGTGGTTGTGATCCTTCTTCAATTTCCTATTCACATTCTGGTAATCAAATTCAAACCTATATTTGTATGTCCTTATGGTCATGATCTCCATTTCTATACAAACTTATTTGGCCTTTTGTACACTTTGAATGGTATATCTACCAATCGTTAGTGGAAACTTCAAAACCCAGTTTGTGAATTCTAATTTGTTCCTTATGAACTGAGATAAGTTGTCTGCATAACTCCATGAGTATCCACTTATCTGAGGGATATCTAGGCAACATGTAAGGACACCTAGTATAGCAACCTACCCTCATGTAAGTGAAATTTGGAAATTGCAAGAATATACACCTGACCTTACACCACTTTGTAGGCCTCATCAAATACTCTCTTCTTTTCAAGAGTTGGGTCAAAGCTAAAAATCAGAGGTGCAAAGAAGGCATTTGTGACCCTCCTAAAATGATGAAGGCTTTCCTTCAACTCCAACTGATAGAAATACTTGTACACAAGTATTGAGTGTTGGTTTCCCTTTGTAGATAACTCTGGGAATTGTCTCATTATGGTTGCAGCATACACCAAATAAGAAGTCAAATAGAACTTTAAAGTGGTTGGCACATTTATTAGTTGTTCATGAATTTTGTCACTGATTTGTGTTCCCCAATCAATGTGAGCTTTCTATCTTCTTATGATCTGAATGTATTCATACATCCACTCTTGAAAATGAGATGATTCAAGGTCTCCTTTAACCCTGCTCAGGAGAGTAATCATGTCCCTGGCATCTTCTTTGAAGTCACTTTGCAGAAGCCCCTTTGGCCATCTTGAGATGGTAGGCCTAGGTGTTTTCAACCATTGGCTATTAATCAAATTTTTAACCTTGGTTGGATCTACATCATAAACTTCCTGCACTTTTTGCATTGAAATTTTGGTGTATCTTTCCATGTGTGGAACTCTGAACACAATGTCAAAGAATTCAAAGTCTAGCCTCATCATCACTTGTTTAGAGGAATCTATTACACTTTTGCTCTCTCGGATGTAGTGGGATGCAACCTAGAGAACAAATTTTGTATGATGAGAAAATGTCGGGAATGCATACACCAGATGCAGATTGCTATGTACAATAGCTCTCAAACTATCTTCCAAGGGCTTTTGTTTAGTTCTTTTAACAAAGTCTACAAGGTCTTGATGACCAACCTCGATGTCCTTTATTTTTTCCACCTTTGAGATCACCACTGTAGGGGAATAGACACCTTGATACTTGTATTTTATTTTTCCCTTTGTCTTAGAAGACGATGGAGACTTCTTTTTTGTCATCTAGAAGAATCAGGATCAAAGGATATTACTTTCAGGATCACTTGACAAGATCTGGAGAGAAATTGCAAGGATGGTGAATCAACAGACGATAGGTGAAACTATAGCATTGGGAAGCATGAGACAAGCAAGAAATGTGAAGCAAGTGTGAAATGAGTAATTTGGAATGGAAAATGAAGGGAGAGTGAAGAAACGGTGTTAGGAGCGAAAATAAAGTGATTTCGAGGTGTTAGGCTAAAAAATTGCCAAATGTGTAGGAGTGTTGAAAAGCAGTGCTCTGACACTTGGAATGATTATTTTATATGTAAGGGCACTAAAAATCAGCGCCCTTACATGTTCTTCATGTAAAATTTCCAAATGTGTCAAGGCGCTAAAAATCAACGCCTTGGCATTTTGTCTCAAACTTGGAGAAAACTTGAACTGTAGAGACAAGTTTTATTAGCGCTCTCGGATCTTAGTGAAAAGTCATTCCATGTAGGAGTGGTGATTTTCACCGCTCCTACACTTGGAGTTGGAGTAAAAATCTACAAAGTGTAAACGTGGGGAAAAATAGCGCTATGAAATTTAAATAGCTTGTAGATTCATTGATAGTGCAAGAGCGGTTAATTTCACCACTTCGACATTTAAGTTGATGGAAGGCTTGGTGTTTGAGCGGTGAAAATCACCACTTGAACATCAAGAGTGATGGTCTTTCAAATACTATGAAGCTATCATTTTTTGAATGCATAGACTCAAAATTTCACCGCTTTGAGTTTGGGAAAATCATGAAGTGTTGGAGAAAAAAAAGACTTAAGACATTATGAAAAATGAAAGAAAAAATCCTAACAAGAAACATAGAGAACATGGCGCAATATCAAGACTAGGGCATGAAAGAAATGCTCAAAACAAAAATAGAGAGCAAGGTGTGACTATGCAAGAAGAAACCGAATTCAAAACATGAAGGGATTTGAAAAGCCTAAGAAGGAAAAACATGTATGGATAATATCGAATCAAAATATCTAGACATTTCTAAAAATGAATGGAAGGAAGAAAACAATGAAGAGAAAAGGGACATACCTAGAAAAAAATGCGAAACCCTAGTTTGAATGGTGAAGAAGATGTTCAAGCGTGGGTTTTCTTTGGTCTAGATATCACCTAGGACATAGAGGAATGAGAGAAAGGTGATTTAAAATGAGTTAGATTAACCTATAATTACTTTTAAGTGATTTAAAAGAAGGTCATAAATGCAATGTAAGCTGCATTAATTATGGAATTTCAAGTGGCAGATTACATGCTCAAGCGGTGAAAATCACTGCTCTAGCATGTATTTACAAAGTGAAACAAAAAGTCCATTAGCGGTGAAAATCGCCGCTTATGCACAAAGACTTAAGAAAAACAAAAAGTGCACAAGAAAAATGTAGGAGCGCTAATTTTTAGCACTCCTACACCTACAGTTAAAAATGGCTCAGTCAACATGTAGGAGCATTGATTTTCAGTGCTTCGACATGTTTGATAAATTTGACAACTCTCAAAGTTTGGAAGCTAACGAAGATGCTTGTTTCGAAGCTCTTCGAAAGATGGATGGGAGAGGTCACTCAAATGGACTGTTTGAGACTTTGGACTATGCATCGAGGTGAATTGAAATTTTCCTCATTTTGCATGCTTGAACATCATGAAGTATGAAATAGACAAGTTTTGTAGGGGGGTTATCCGTGAATCAAGCACTCATAGATTCTATGATAACAATTGGCTCTAGCTAGGGATCTTCCTTCAAAGGTTCTTTGAAACAAATGAAGGGAGAAGAACCCAAGAATTCAAGTGACTTTATCCATCGATTGGGCATAGATTCAGGCGACGATGACAAAAAAAATTAAAACAAAAAGACACAAGGACTTAAAAGGATAAAAATATTTACATTTCAATGCCTTTCACCTTATTGTGTAAAGTGTTTGAGATGTTTCCCACTGTGAGGAAGGGAAAATGGTGTTCCATCATCGTATGCCAATAGGAAACTATTTTCACCATGTAGCTAATGAACTTTGAAAGGTCTTGTCGATAGTGAATCAAACTTCCCGTGCATACCTTTTGGTTCTCTTCGCTTGTCCCATAGGAGAACAAGATCACCAATTTGAAAATCTCAAGACTTTTCCTTCTTTTCAAAAAGCTTCTTGACTTGGTCCTAATGCTCCATGATGCGGTTAGCCACCTGAACTCAATTCTCTTCCAATTCGAAGAGATATATTATATGCTTATTGACAGAGTTATCAAAAGTCTATTCCTCAATGGCCTTAGCCAATTTGAGGCTAGAAGTTCCAAGGTTATTGGAATTTTTGCATTCAACCCATACAGGAGTTGGAAAGGAGACATACCAATCGCCCACTTCAGAGTTATTATGTCTACCCACAAAGTGTCATACAAAGCTTTGTGCCACAAACGTTGATTCTCGTCCACCAACTTGTGGATGATAGTCACCAAATTCTTGTTGCTTGATTTGTCCTGACCATTACCTTATGGGAAATAGTCAGAAGAGTGTCACAAAGTTATGCCATGTTCAAAATAGAACTCAGTGATCTCACTTGACAAGAAGGCAGAGCATTGTCAGGAACAATTTTGTTCAACACACCGAACCTGGAAATGTTGTTTTCTTTTAAGAAACTACATACTACTTCGTAAGTAGCATGCTTAGCTAGAATTGCTTCCACCCACTTGGTGAAGTAGTCAGTTGCAATTAGGACATAGGTATGTCTCGTACTTGATGTTGGATTTACTACACTGATGAAGTCAATTCCCCACTACTAGAAGGGCTCTTCAATAACAACTGGTTTTAAAGGTAAAGCCGCCAACTTTGGCTTACCTACGAACTGTTGACACAGCTTGCACTTACGCACCCAAGAGTATGCATCTTGGAAGAGTGTGGGCTAGTAGTAATTCACTCTCACGATCTTGTGAGTAGTGACCGGCACTAAAAATTGTCCTCCACATGCTAAGTCATGATATGACTTCAATAATCTTTCCTATTGTTCTTGATCAACACATTGCGAAAAGGTTCCATCCATTGCACGCTTGTACAAACCATTGTCCCATAAGACAAATTTTTCTGAATTTAGTTTGATGGTCCTTTTCTCCTTTGGAGTTAGATGATCAAGACATTCCCCATAAGTGAGAAAATGGGAAATGTTGGAATACCACTCATCAGTTGTACTAACGAACAACACCATTGGAAGTTCACTCGGATTTGACTCTTCAATCTCTGAAACTTCTTCCTCGGGATTATTTTCAGTGATGAGCTGACACAGTCCTCGCCCACATATCAAATTGGTAGGTTTTATTTCCATGTCATATTCTTAAATCTTTGCAATCCAATTTCCTCTTTTCATTCCAAATTCTTGTTGTGTTAAGATGGACTTAACAGTTAAATTTGGAACTAGAACTTTGACATGGCTATTAAGAATGTAGAACCAGAAATTTTTGACAACTTTGACCACAACGAAAGCATGTTTTTCCATCTGGGAGTATTTCAACTCATAATTATTTAGAGGGAAGCTCGTGAATGCAATCGGACATTGAAAACCCCCACTATTTTCTTGTACCAGAATTGTCAAAAGTGTATGCTCGGAAGCATAACTATACATGATGAATTCTTTGGTGTAGTTAGGGAAGACAAACACTGGTGCATGAGTAATGGCCTCCTTGATATCATCGAATGCAACTTTCCCTTTTGTTTTCCAATGAAAAGTGGTATTACCTTTCATCATATTAACAATATGATGAGTCTTCTCTACAAAGTCTATAAGGAACCTTCACAGAAAGTTCACCTTGCCAAAGAAGGAATGGACAACCTTCTTGCTTGATGGTAGAGTAAGTGATTTGATACTGTTGACTCTTTCTGAGTCAATATTGCTTCCCTCTGTGGCCACTACGTGAGCAAGAATTTTTCCTTCTGTATCCCCAAAAATAGACTTTTTGGGGTTTAAGGAAATACCATGTTGTCGACATCTCTCCAAGATTTGCCTTAGATGGTAACAATGTTCATGACACTTTTTAGAAAAATTTGTAAGATCATCAAGATACACTATGTCACATCATGAAAATCCAATTCCATAGCTCATTCGAACATGGTGCCACCATTGATCAAGCCAAAAGGAATTCTGCAATACACAAAGGTACCCCATGGCATTGTGAAAGTCGTCTTGTGTTGATCACTTGAATTAACTTCAATCTGGTTGCAATCAGAGAAACCATCTAGCATGGAGAGCATTTCAGATCCAATCACGTTTTGTAGAACTTGGTCCATCACTGGAAGAGGATAATTATCCTTGAGTGATAGCTGATTTAGATTTCTGAAATCCACACAAGTATGGATCTCGCCATTTTTCTTTCGAACGGGAACAATATTTGTTATCCATGTTGAATGATGCATAGGGAATATTATTCGAGTGTTCAACATCTTTTGAACTTCCGCAAGGATTGTTCTAGAAATCTTTGGGTTGTACTACCTTTGCTTTTGTTTATAAGGAAATGCTCCAACTTTAAGGGGACTGTCGTGTTGCACCTCCTTTGGTCGAAAGGATTTCAAATCTTCATATGAATATGCTAAGACATCCATATATTCTTGTAACAACTTGGAAAACTACTTCCTTTCTTTGACCGTGCAACACTTGCCAATTTTTTTCATCTTAGGATCTACTTGAGTTCCTTAGTTGATTTGTTCAACCTCATTAGACAAATCAAATTATGAGAGTTGCTTCTTGACATAGCAATCATGCTTATCAAAAAGTTTCTCTAGAGATACCAATCCCTCAGGAATTTTATTCCCTTTGAGCTACAAGAATGCTTCACTCATAACCAGATCCATATTAGACATAGATTCTCGATGTGGAGAATCACTTCCTTCAAAGTACAATTCATCAAAAAAAAATTCCTTCTCCAAAAAGGAAACAATTTGATGATTGTCATTGAAAATTTTCCAGTTCTCTGAATTATCAGGGACACTCAAGCAGAAAACAAACTCGATGGTATAGGTGGAACCTTGAAAGTCTTTATGCGGTATCAAGAGCGTGACTGAAACTGCTAAGGAATCAACTCTGGTATTATATTCCCTTGGAACTACAAATATATAAAAAGCCTCAAATTCTTCAATGGAATCCCAAACAAGATTGCGATAATGCCTAAGCCTGTCATTTTTTGTTTGGTACAAATTTCTTACCTAACATACTATTAACTTGACATCACCTTGTACATGAACATTTTTTATGCCTTTCTTTAGTGCAACTTGCATTCCTAATAACAAAGCTTCATATTCGACAGTGTTATTAGTGTTATCAAATTGTAATTTGAAAGAGAAAGGTAAAAAATTTCCTATAGGGGAAATGAAAACCATTCCTGCTCTAGAACTAGTGGAAGAGCAGATGTCATCAAACTCAAGTAACCAAATGCCATTTGGGTCACCAAGGCTGATAGTATCAAAATTTGAAGCTTCATCATCTGATGAAGTTTCATCATTTGAGGTAGACAAGTCACTTGATGATGACTCATTTGTTGTTGAGGAAGAACCATCGCTCTCTAACTCATGTCTGGTTGAAGATTCATGAACCTCTTCTATTTGTAGATAATATGTTCCAACACCTGAAGACTCAAATAGAATTTGAGCTCTTGGATCATTTGATTGATTAACTAAAAATTTTGACTCCTTCTTAGGAATCAACTTCTGCATCATGCCTTTTACAAGTATCCTGACTTTAGAGATGTCCATATTCAGTTCTCCTTCAACATCTTTACAGAAATTGTGTCTGAGGAGGATTCTATAAGATGCTGGCATGTTAGCTACTAGAACTATCATCTTTATTTTCTTTTATCGATACACAGCAAATGTGTACTGCACATCTTTGATCTGGTCAATCAAAGGTACTTGTTTATTCTCCATGGAGAAAAAATAGCTAAAGGTTTTGGTTAGATTCAAGCCTAAGGTAGTAGCTACTTTTGCTGGCATCACATTGTCTGATGTGTCAAAATCTATAACACAATTGCTTAATTTAAAGCCATTGACAAGCAAAGAAATAAAGAACGGATCAATACACCCAAATGCAACTGGAGGGGTAGAAACAAGGTTATTTTGTGGTGTCTGGGGCCTTGGAGCTGTTGGGAATAGGATTCCATTTAATTACAATCCTAAACATATTTCATATATCTCCTTAGTCCTTGGAAAGTGTTTCCCAACACTAGGATTAGAAAGAGATTAAATTTGAATGAAATGAACATGTAAATTGACATTTGTAATTAATTTTAAATGATAGGAACATGTGGGGATGCCCAAGAAGAGATCCTACAAAATAGGAGCACATGGGGCACCCACATGGAAGGTGGAACCCACCTTGAGTTAAGTTAACTGTTTGTAGAAAGATAACACTTCAGTAATGCATGTAAAGATCCTAGAAGTTAGGGATTAATGTTTACATGCATGGAGTTCAATTCAGTTTAGTTATGGTTTAGTTATCTTTAGTTGCATGTAGTTAGTTTTAGTTGAATGCTAGTTGACTTCATTTGATTTAGAATGCATGACTAATGAATTGAGTTGTATGACAGATAATAGGTGATACATTCAGTTAAGTGAGGATGATCAATCATGCATCCTGTTTGCATGAATTGATGGAGAGATATTTTTCAGTTAACAGAGATTGACTTGGACCCACCTTAGGTGCCCAAGTTGCATCGAGAGTTAACACTTTTTCATGAGAAGATATTTTATAAGGCTGAGCTAAGTGGGCCCATTCTTGGGCACCAACTTTGAGGAGAAGCTTACAAGTCTTCATAATCAACGTTGAGTTAGGACTTCAGTTTTGGACGCTCAAATTGATGGACTTGGTTTGACATTGTTTTTCATGGAAAAACTCTACTTGCAAAGAATAGGCATAGGTTTTGTGAGATAAGCTTTGTGCTTTGTAATTGTAAACTCTTTGGAGTTTACAAGGCTCATAATTGTCTATTTATTGCAGCAAGTTGAAGAGAGTTTTATCAGATGTTATTGCAGGTTGTGAAGAAGAATTGTTGAAGGAAAAAGAAGCATCTCAAGCAAGGATTGATAAAGAATTATTGTAATCTTGTTCTAAGGTTAAATAATACAAGCACTATTGATTCTGGTGGTGGAGTTTTTTCTCGAAAGGGTTTCTTTGCGATATATGTTGTGTCACTTCTATCTTCTAGTCTTATTCTTCTACAATCTTCTATCTACTTCTACAAATGGTAAAATGAATCTAAGTAGATAATCGTCCAAAAAGAAAATGTAACAAAGAACACTTATTTATATCTACAATATCATAGTTTTACAAATTATTAAGCTACATAATTACCTCCATTTTCAACATTTAGTATCAGAGATAACGATTGGGTAGAGTTTGGGACGCCTTTCTCTTAAAAGTTTGAAGGTTTTTTGGCTGTAGTGGGAGCTTTTACTATTTTTTTATTACTGATTTTGGAAAATAAGTTTGTTACAATGAGTTTTAATTCTCATTTAGATATTGAAAGATTCAATGGATCTAATTATGATATGTGGAAACTAAAAATGGAGGATCTCCTTGAAGAGAGAGATCAATGGTTAGTTGTTGGTAATGAGACAAAGTCCCCTACAATGATGTCAGATGAGGATTGGGATAAGCTTGATAAGAAGGAAAGAGGGACCATAATATTATGTCTTGTTGATGTTGTTCTCTTGAATGTTTCAAAAGAAACTACTACATATAAATTGTGGAAGAGAATAGGTGATATTTATCAAACTAAAAGTCTTACTAATAAGTTGTATCTAAAAATACAATTGTATTCTTTAAAGATGAAAGATGGTGATTCTGTTGCAAATCATTTGATTTCCTTTAATTTGATTCTAATGCAGTTAGCATATGTAGATTTAAAGCTAGAAGATGAAGATAAATGCATTTTGTTACTTTGTTCTTTACCAGAATCTTGGGAAAATCTAATTGTTGCTATCAGTGGTATTGGTGCAGATCTGAAGATGGACAATATAATTCCTACTCTCCTATCATAGGAGATGAGGAGGAATTCTCAAATGGAAATCCAAGATGCCTTGTTTGTAAAAGGTAGGCCTGAGAAAAAGGAACCTAAGGGAGACAAGGAAGGAAAGGGTAAGTCTGAAGGATGGAGTAAGGTAAAGTGTTGGAACTGTGGGAAACCAAGACATGTGAAGAAGGATTGTAAGAACAAGAAAAAGAGTTTTGATTCTTCTACAAAGGAATCCTTGGATGAAATTAATCATGCATTGATCATTTCATGTAAAAATGTGAGTGATGACTCTTTGCTTGATGTTAAAGAGTGATCTTCATAAAGAGGATGGTAGTCATGATGCCATGTGTAGCTCGTACCACGGTTCAGTGGGAGTTGTTGGCAGTGACGTGGATGCATCATTGGTAAGGTTATCTTCATGTGATTGGGGATATTTTTTTTCTTGGTTTAGAGTGGTTGCTATTATGTCATGGTTTACTCTTGATATGCATTTAGAGTTTGGCATGGTACTTGTTCTCTTGAGACTAGCATGTTTATGTATGTTATGATGCATGTGTATCTCCTTAGAGGAGATGGTTAGATCATGTTGTCATGTTTATGTTCCTAATTCATGATTGGAGCTTTGACATTGATCTTGTGTAGTTCTCTTATGTATTGGGTACAGTAATCTTTTCCTTGATTACTTCATGATAGTGTTATGTTGCATTTGGAGTTTGGAATGGATTGGTTGGTTACAAGTCCTCATGGATACTTGGAGAAATAGGTGAGGCTT
Organism: Sequoia sempervirens; assembly: GCA_007258455.2. NCBI lineage: Eukaryota > Viridiplantae > Streptophyta > Pinopsida > Cupressales > Cupressaceae > Sequoia > Sequoia sempervirens. The sequence continues at coordinate 148,090,919 of VDFB02000002.1, read as the reverse complement.
GAGTTCTCTTATGGTAAGAGATATATGTTGGAATGGTTACTTGTAAGAAAATATTTTTCAATAGTAAAGACCGAGAAGCCTACACCTTGGTTGGATGTGAGTTCAACACACTCAGCGGTTTCACATGCCTCCAAAGAGGTAGTTTGGTTACAAAGACTTGTGAAAGGTATTGGTTTTAATTGCAAGTTAAACTTGAATGTGATAGTCAGATTTCTATTTGTTTAGCCAAAAATCCTATGTATATCATGCTTGTACTAAGCATGTTGATGTTTAGTATCACTTTCTACAAGAAATGGTTGAAAATGGGAAGGTATTAATTGAGAAAGTTAACACTTTGATTAATGATGTAGATTATCTTACGAAACCAGTTCCTACAAATAAGTTCTCTTGGTTTTGAGTATTAATCATTTACTTAGAGCTTAATGATTATGCAGGCTGCATTTGAAGTTGGCATGGATTGATTAGTTGGTGTAGGAAGGCCATTGGCCTTGAGTACTGTACTTAATTTTTAATAATGATTCCTTGTTTAGAATAATTGCAATGTATAATGTCAAGTGGGAGAATGTTGGGAATAGGATGCCATTTAATTGTAATCCTAAACAAATTTCATGTATCTCCTAAGTCCTTGGAAAGTGTTCCCCAACACTAGTATTAGAAAGAGATTAAATTTGAATGAAATGAACATGTAAATTGACATTTGTAATTAATTCTAAATATAGGAACATGTGGGGACACCCAAGAAGAGATCCTATAAAATAGGAGCACATGGGGCACCCACATGGAAGGTGGAACCCACCTTGAGTTAAGTTAATTGTTTGGAGAAAGATAACACTTCATTAATGCATGTAAAGATCCTAGAAGTTAGGGATTGATGTTTACATGCATGGAGTTTAGTTCAGTTCAGTTTAGTTCAGTTCAATTCAATTCAGTTCAATTACGGTTTAGTTATCTTTATTTGTATGTAGTTAGTTTTAGTTGAATGCTAGTTGACTTTAGTTGACTTGGAATTCATGACTAACGACTTGAGTTGCATGATAGATAACAGGTAATACATTCAGTTATGTGGGGACGATCAATCATGCATCCTATTTGCATGCATTGATGGAGAGATATGTTTCAATTAGCAGAGATTGACTTGGACCCACCTTGGGCGCCCAAGTTGGCATCTTGTAGTTAACACTTTTGCATGAGAAGATATTCTATAAGGTTGAGTTAAGTGGGCCCATTCTTGGGCACCAACTTTGAGGAGAAGCTTACAAGATATCTTTGTAATCAACGTTGAGTTAGGACTTCAGTTTTGGATGCCCAAATTGATGAAGGACTTGGTTTGACATTGTTTTTCACAGAAGAACTCTACTTGCAAAGAATAGGCGTAGGTTTTGTGAGATAAGCTTTGTGCTTTGTAATTGTAAACTCTTTGGAGTTTACAAGGCTCATAATTGTATATTTATTGTAGCAAGTTGAAGAGAGTTTTATCATATTTTATTGTAGGTTGTGAAGAAGAATTGTTGAAGGAAAAAGAAGCATCTCAAGCAAGGATTGATAAAGAATTATTGTAATCTTGTTCTAAGGTTAAATAATACAAGCACTATTGATTCTGGTGGTGGAGTTTTTTCCTGAAAGGGATTCTACATGGTATATGTTGTGTCACTTCTATCTTCTAGTCTTATTCTTCTACAATCTTTTGTCTACTTCTACAAATGGTAAAATGAATCTAAACAGATAATCATCCACAAAGAAATTGTAATAAAGAACACTTATTTAGATCTACAATATCATATTTTTACAAAGTATTAAGCTACATAATTACCTCTATTTTCAACAAGAGCAGGAGGAACATCAGGAGGTGGATCCTGATTTGGGGTAATTCCTTTATCATTCACAAACTTGACAAGCCTGTCAAATTGGTCGGGATTGGCTTTGAGGTATTCAGCCTCAGACATTTGGACCTTGGTTTTCTTGGTATTTTCAATAATGTCAAAATCCTGGAAAGAATTTTGTAAAGTAGATGAAGTAACTTCACTAATGGGTTTAATAAAAGGCACACTGGTCTCCGAAATTGGGAGATTGGATTTGGAAACAACAAGAATTGACAGAGGGGGATGGGGAGCACTTACTTGTTGGTTTGTTGCCTTCTTTGGTTGCCAAGGGAGAGGAGACCCTCTTTTGGAAATGGTAACTGGCAACTTTTCTATTGTTGGTGGAGCAGCAGCTTGAGCTTGATCAAGCTAATTTTGTTATTACTGTGTAAAGCCAACTTATGTGTCTATCACTAAGTCCTCCTCATCAATTTCATTCTCCATTTGTAAGTAGCTAATGTTGGAGTTTCTAGCTAATTCCATTTCTTCATCTTGAAAGAGATTAACACTTTCTTCCACAAGATAATCTAGTTGTGCATATTCATCTTTTTCATCCTCATAATATCATGTGGCAGTATTGGTAGGTGGAGCTTCAAGTACAAGTCTCCCTTGTGGTGCTGGAAGGAGATTTTGATTCTTGTTTCTATCATAGTTGGGAAAATTCCTCCTTGGGATGTCCTTGTAGGTATTGTTGTTGTTGGAAACTTGGTTTTTCAAAGCAAAGATTTCATTTGCCAGCCTTTGGACCATGGGATCAACAAAGTTGGAACTAGCATTAGGAGTATTGGAATTAGATGTTGAAGATCTCAATGCTTGCATCCTTTTGTTGGTGTTGGTTTCCATCCTTATTTCTCCAACAAGGATCATACCGTCTTCAAGACTAGTAGCTAATTGTTGAGTTGCTTCAACATTGGCAAGATTTTCCCTAAGTAAGAAGAAACTTACTTTGGGGAGTTGTGTGTTGATGAAAAATCACTTCAAATTATGATTTGTTGGTCTTGCATTGTTGGGAATCCACGTCACCATTTTGTTGAACTTATCCACAAAATCGTGCATGGGTTCATGGGCCTCTTTTCACATGGTTGTGAGTTGTGCCAACAAAGTGTGTGCATCTTTAGCAGGTTTGAATCTTTCTTCAAACTTGGTGCAAAGAGTGGCCCAGGTGGTGACTAAAGCATTTGGAAGAGTATAGAACCATTTGGTAGCAACTCCTTGGAGAGATTCAATGAACAATCTTACAAAAACGTCTTCATGCTCTATGTTGAGAACACCATAAATGATGTAGAAGGTAGAAATGTGTTCATCAGGATGTTGTTTGTCGTCACCTAGAAACTTTAGAATATGCTTTCTTGAAACACGTGGAAGTTCATGAAGAGGTGTGGCCAAATGGAGGGGATCGAAAGCATTTTCACACAGTCCTGGAGGTGGTGCACCAATGACTTTTTGTGCAACAAGTACTTGAACAAGATGCTTGTGGTAAACAGAGAATTCACTTGAAAGAGGAGATCTTAACCTTCGTGAAGGATAACTTGTTGTGCGCTTCAATAGTGACCTTACTCATGGAGGAGTAGGTGGAGAATTATGTTGCAACAAGTCTTAAAAAGGTGGATTTGCTACTCCTTGAGCCCTCAGTCGTCACGTATACCTTCTATCCACCAAGATGTAGATCCAAACAGGATAGAGATCAAAGATAACAAAATACAAGAAAACAATAAGAAACTGGAAAACTTATTCACTTCAATCAAAAGCGTGAGGCTTTAATTGTGTGTGTCGTTCCCCAGTGGAGTCTCCAAAAAACTGTTGGGTGAAAATTATGTAATCACATTTTCAATAGATTACACAACCTAGATTTCAACCACAGTTTTGTGAAATGTAATCTCTCCTCTTAGAAAGGGGGGGAGCCCTTCTTACTGCTAACTGAAACTAAAGTAAAACTAATTAAGTATTCACAAAATGTACACTACAATTATGAGATGGGGGGTGTGTCACATTCATACTTCTCTCTTTTTTTAGAGAATATGTTTTACAATGCTTCACAATTGATAGTTCGGATTCAATACAAATTTAAACTAAAAACAAAGTAGTAATTCCAATGTCTCTTTCCTGTCAAAGCAAAGCTTAGAGATACTAGGTATGATAATAATAAACAATAAAAGAAAGAAAGAAAAGCTCACAAAGGCACAAAGTCATTATGTAGGTTTTCATTGATGGATCCTGCGAGATGTAGCATTTGTCATATTAGAAGCACAAAGTATTCTTAGATACAACAATTCTATGAATAGCATGAATAATCACAAGCACAAAGTCTTGTAGATCATCCACCAATAGTTATCCAAACATAAACACAAATTCAAATAAAGAGTGTAACACAAAGTCTACATAGATTTATTCAAATCCCTTATATCTCACAAACTAATCACCACCAATTTGATCAAAACATAAGAGAATTGATTCTGACACAAAGTCTAGTATGCAACTTCCTTCTTTATTGATCAGATTCAGATTCACAAAGTTGAACACAAAGTTTCATACATTTGTTGCAAAAAAGAGCAGCACTTCATTGCAAGAGATAAAAGATAAAGATTACAATAGAAATCCCTCTTATTTATAAAAGAGAGGGAAGAGAAAATCTAGGAAATTAGTTGAGCAAAATTAGGAAAGTTAGGTGAGCTAATTTAGGAAAATCTTACCTAACTTTGACTTAGTAAAAAATGTTGTCCATCTTTTTGGGAAAACATCTCAGATTTTACATGCAATTACATTTTCTCAAAAGACATTTAAGATGTCCAAAACTATTTACAAAATGCGTAAAGGAAAGAATAAAAATATTCAACACTGGAAAAAAGAAGCCTTAATGTTTCCTTGTTTCGGGTGTGGAAGTCTTCATATCTCTTTCTTGTCTCCAATACGAATGTATCATCTGGACCAACAGTGTAATCCACAATGGTGTGAATTTTGGTGATTGATCTCCTAGCAGATGAGTGAATCTTTTTGCACCTATCAAGATGTTTCTTGAGGTTTTCAATAGTTGTGTATCACAATTTACATGCACAGAGGCCTTTGAAGAGTCTACACTCTCTACTTGCTTCATGACGGCTTCTTTGAAGATCTTGAAAAGTTTAATGGTTGGGAGGAAGATACGATTTTTTTCAAGGATTTATCCTGATAACTCCTTAATTCCCTTTTTGAGGATAGTACAATGTCCTTTGAAATCTTCTTGCACTTGGTGGAGATCTTTGATTAGATACTTGATCACTTGATTGCGGTGTTTGAGTGATTCTCTTACTTCCACATATTTCTCCTTGTCAAGAATTACCCCAACTTCCACCAACTTACTGAGCTTTTCCTGCTTCATTTGTGACCAAAATGATAGGAATTTTTCCAATTCTTTGCGCTCTTGGGAAAGAATACTTTCTTCTTTATCAAGCTCTAATTTGAGCTTGGCTATTTGGGTAGCTTTCTCATCTACAACAATTATAACCTGTGAACCATGTTCTACAATTTCATCAATTAAATCATATAACACTTTACCTTTAGAAGAAAAATTCTCAGCCTTTTTCACATCTAGGTCCTCAACACTTATCATTTCCAAAGGTTGTACATTACTTGAAGATCCTGCAAGTCTCCTCAAAATAGTTGCATAATGCTTGGCCTTCTACTTATACACGTTTCGAGCTTGTTCCATTTTTTCAAGCCTTCCTACCAACTCATCTAGGACTACTTGAGCATCTGCCTTGGCACTTTAATTTGTCACATTGCTGAGTTGGACTCTACTGATAGTGTATTCCTCCTTATTTACATCCCCTTCCTCTTGTGGTGATATAACAATCTCCACAAACTTATGGCCAGTCTCGTCAACATGAAGTCTAGAATGTACTTTGGCCTTCTTCTTCCCCTTGGCTTTTGGAGGGGCTATCTCTTCAAGATCGAGCTCTTCTGGAAACATCATTTGTTTCTTTCTCTTCGATACTTGAGATACCAACCAAGGGGAAGGGAGGAAGTATGTGCTTCTTGGCTGATCGTCAACTCTTGTGTCACAACCGCTTCTATAGAAAATATTGGTATGGTTACAATTAGGGTAGTATCTATCATGACTGCTCTAGTAGATTGCACACCAAGTTGAGCTTGCAAAGATTCATTCATGAATCTGTTGAATTCAGCTTCAGAAGTGATGTCATAAGATGGAGATGACAAAGTGGGAATGGATGATGGAGGGCTTGACAAAATATCAATAGTTTGTGTATTTGAAACTGATGGAGGAGTGGAGAGCACAGTTGATACTGAAGGGGGATGAGAAACATTTACTACTTGTATGGTAGATATGGGAGGAGGTGATGTAGGAAAAGGAGGTGGAGGAGTGTTAGGATTAGGAGGTGTATGAGGAACATTTGAAGTTACAGGCGATGACATTTGGAGAAGATCTTCGACAACATTCTCATGTGGAGATAGAATTTTTTCTTCATCATGCCTGAGTTCCTATTTATCACCTTCTTGATCTTGTTCTTCAAACTCTTGTTCTCCTACATAATCTTCTTCCTCATCAAAGTCTTCTTCCTCAGAATCTTCTTCTTCAATAGATTCCTCGCTTGAATTTCCTTCTTCTTCAGAATCTACCTCTTCAAAAATAGGCCCTTTTCCTTTTGAGTGAGATGGTTTAGATTCCAAGGCTTCTTCTTCTTGAACTACCTGTGTATCCTTCTTTCCAACAGTGAACTTGATTCTAGGGCCTCTTTGGGAAGAAGAGGGAATAGTCGCATGCTTGTCTTTTGTGTGGAGTTCCTATTGTTATTTGGATTCTGCTCTAGGTTCTTCTCCTTCTGACTTTTTCCTGAAGGCTTTCATCTTGAAACCATGTTTGTGCAACCATTTCGCTATGTTGGCCAATATGGGAGCAAGCCTTTCCCTGATGGAGACACCTTCCCTTTTAGGCCATTATATTGTAGGAAAGGTCTCTTAGAAATTTCATTTTCATCATAGGCAGCATTCATGATGTCACTAGGATCTTTGAAACCCTCAGGTAGGTTAGCAACACCAAGATCCCTGATCTTCTCTACGGTTAGCTCGAAATAATTCATTTTCTAGATATCCTCTTCATCTTTGCATTCAGCCCATATTTCTTCGAAGCAATACTTGTGGTTGTGATCCTTCTTCAATTTCGTATTCACATTCCAGTAATCAAAGTCAAACCTGTATTTGTATGTCCTTATGGTCATGATCTGCATTTCTGCACAGACTGATTTGGCCTTTTATACACTTTGAATGGTATATCTACGAATCGTTAGTGGAAACTTGAAACCTGATTTGTGAATTCTCATTCGTTCCTTATGAACTAAGATAAGTTGTTTGCATAACTCCATGAGTATCCACTTATCTAAGGGATCTGTGGGAAACATGTAAGGACACCCAGTATAGCAACCTACCCTCATGTAAGTGAAATTTGGAAATTGCAAGAATATACACTCGACCTTACTCACCACTTTGTAGGCCTCATTAGATACTCTCTTCTTTTTGAGATTTGGGTCAAAGTTGAAAAGCAGAGGTGCAAAGAAGGCATTTGTGACCCTCCTAAAATGATGAAGGTTTTCCTTCAACTCCAACTTATAGAAATACTTGTACACAGGTACTGAGTGTCGATTTCTCTTTGTAGATAACCCTGGGAATTTTCCCATTATGGTTGCAACATACACCAAATAAGAAGTCATATAGAACTTCAAATTGGTTAGCACATTTATTAGTTTTTCATGAATTTTGTCACTAATTTGTGTTCCCCAATCAATGTGAGCTTTTTGTCTTCTTATGATCCGAATGTATTCATACATCCACTCCTAAAAATGAGATGATTTAGGCAATCCTTTAACCCTAATTAGGAGAGTAATCATGTCCCTAACATCTTCTTTGAAGTCATTTCATGGAATCCCCTTTGGCCATCTTGAGATGGTAGGCCTAGGTGTTTTCAACCATTAGCTATTAATCAAATTTTTAGCCTTGGTTGGATCTACATCATAAAATTCCTGCGCTTGTTGCATTGAAATCTTGGTGTATCTTTCCATGTGTGGAACTCTGAACACAATTTCAAATAATTCAAGGTCTAGCCTCATCATCACTTGTTCAGAGGAATCTATTACACTTCTGCTCTCTCAAATGTAGTGGGATGCAACCTAGAGAATGATTTTTTTATGATGAGAAGATGTCAGGAATGTGGACACCAGATGCAGATTGCTATGTACAATAGCTCTTAAACTGTCTTCCAAGGGCTTTTGTTCAATTCTTTTAACAAAGTCTACAAGGTCCTAATGACCAACCTTAGTGTCCTTTATTTCATCCACCTTTGAGATCACCACTATAGGAAGATAGACACCATGGTACTTGTATTTCATTTTTCCCTTAGTCTTAGAAGATGATGGAGGCTTCTTTGTTGTCAACTAGAAGAATCAAGATCAAAGGATACTACTTTCAGGATCACTTGATGAGATCTGGAGAGAAACTGTAAGGATGGTGAATCAACATATGTTAGGTGAAACTATGGCATTGGGAAATGTGAGACAAGCAAGCAGTGTGGAGCAAGTGTGAAATGAGCAATTTGGCACAGAAAATGAAGCGAGAGTGAAGAAATGGTGTTAGGAGTGAAAACATAGTGATTTCAGGGTGTTAGGATGAAAAACTTCCAAATGTGTAGGAGCGTTGAAAATCAACACTCCTACACTTGGAATGATGATTTTGTATGTAAGGGCACTGAAAATCAATGCCCTTACATTTTCTTCATCTAAAATTTCCAAATGTTTCAAGTCGCTAAAAATCAGCACTTTGACATTTTGTCTCAGACTTGGAGAAAAATTATAGTGTAGAGGCGGGTTTTATTAGCACTCTCACATCTTAGTGAAAAGTCACTCCATGTAGGAGCGGTGATTTTCACCTCTCCTACACTTGGAGTTGGAGTAAAAATCTACAAAGTGTAAACGCAGGGAAAAATAATGCTATGACATTTGAATAGCTTGGAGATTCATCGATAGTGCAAGAGTGGTTAATTTCACCACTTTGACATTTAAGTTGATGGAAGGCTTGGTGTTCAAGCAGTGAAAATCACCGCTCAAACATTAAGAGTGATGGTCTTTCAAATACGATGAAACTATCATTTTTTGAATGTGTAGACTCAAAATTTCACCACTTTGTGAGTTTGGGAAAATCATGAAGTGTTGGAGAAACAAAAGACTTAGGATGCTATGAAAAATGAAAGAAAAAATCCTAACAAGAAACATAGAGAATAGGGCATGATATCAAGACTAGGGCATGTTCAAAATGAAAATAGATAGCAGGGTGCAACTATGCTAGAAGAAACCAAATTCAAAACATGAAGGGATTTGAAAATCCTAAGAAGGAAAAACATGTATGGATAAGATCGAATCGAAATCTCTAGAGATTCTTAAAAATGAATGGAAGGAGGAAAACAATGAAGAGAAAATGGACATACCTGGAAAAAGATGTGAAACCCTAGTTTGAATGGTGAAGAAGATCTTCAAGCACGGGTTTTATTTGGTCTATAGATCACCTAGGATGCAGAGGAATGAGAGAAAGGTGATTTGAAATGAGTTATATTAACCTATAATCACTTTTAAGTGATTTAAAAGGTCATAAATGCAACATAAGTTGCATTAATTGTGGAGTTTAAAGTGGCGGATTACATGCTCGAGTGGTGAAAATAACCACTCTAGCATGTATTTACAAAGTGAAACAAAAAGTGCACTAGTGGTGAAAATCACCACTTATGCACAAAGAATTAAGAAAAATGAAAAGTGCACAAGCGGAATGTAGGAGCGTTGATTTTCAGCGCTCCTACACCTAGAGTTAAAAATGGCTAAGTCAACATGTTGGAGTGCTAATTTTCAGCGCTCCAACATGTTTGACAAATTTGAAAACTCTCGAAGGCTGGAAGCTGACGAAGATGCTCATTTCGAAGCTCTTCGAAAGACAGACGGGAGAGGTCACTCAAACGGACTGTTTGAGACTTTGGATAGCGCATCTAGGTGAATTAAAAATTTCCTCATTTTATGTGCTTGAACATCACAAAGCTACAAAATAGACAAGTTTTGTAGGGGAGTTATTCATGAATCAAGCATTGCTAGATTCTATGACAACACATTTGATAAAAAGATCATCTATGTGTGGCAACAAATACTTGTTCTTAACCATAGCTTTGTTAAGCATATGATAGTCGATGCACAAGCGTAAAATACCATCCTTTTTAACAAAGATGACTGGCGCTCCCTAAGGCAAAACACTTGGTCTTATCAACCCTTTAAACAACAATTCATCCAATTGTGCCTTAAGTTCCATAAGTTCAATAGTTGTCATCTTGTAGGGCACCTTGGAAATAGGTTCAGACCCTACAACTATATCTATAGAGAATTCAAATATTGTTCTCGGGGGTAACCTTGGTAACTCATCTGGAAACAAATCCAAAAAATCTCTCAATATTGGATACTTCTCCATATCCTATTTTCTAGTTTGATCTATTTCACCATCTTCTAACTCTTGAAAGCTCTGGAATTCCAAGTTATCAAGGTCTTTTTCCATTTCTTCTATCTTAACGACAAAGATTTTACACCCTTTCTTAGCTCTTAATAGTTGCATTTTTGTAATTTGACGAATCCTGGCCTCTCTAGGTATCCCTTGAAATTTTACTTGAGTTCCAAAATCATCTAGGCACTCAACAGTTTTAGCATGACAATCTACTTTAGCCCTATGTCTCCACAACCAATTCATACCTAGGATAATTTCATATGATCCTAGAGGTGCGACATAAAGGTTCACTTCCATAGGAAAACTGGGTAGTTCTATCCTGGCCTCGAATAGACATTATTCCACCTTTACTCTTATTTGGTTTGCATACTCTATATCCCAATACATTTACATGTATCTAGCCTTCCTAGATAATTGCTTTGCTACTCTAGGTGAAATTAAATTCTCAGTTGCACACGTATCAATAAGAACAAAAATAGGTAAGCCAAACAAAATACCTGGTGTTTCAACTAGAGTTACTTGATACTCCACCTGACAATCATCCACAACTACATGTATCCTTTGTTGAAACATCGCCTACTGGGTGGGTAAGGAATTACCATATGGTTTTGATTTGGAAGTTTTATTTAGGACATTCATTAGCATAGTGGTCATCTCCACATGCAAAAGATCCTATAGTCGGTCCTCTTTTCCTAGCGGGTTCTCCAGACTTGTTGAAATTTTTATTAGCTTTATTAATCTTACCAATGTTGGAACCATTCCTCTTACACTCTCTTGTAGACTCCTTTCCATCATTGTGAAACCCTTTTCCCTTTTTCCTTGGAACACTTTGAATAGATTCCACCTTCTTTGGAACTGGCTTGTCAAGAACTTCCACAACCTTCTTATGCTCTCTACTTTCTTGACGAGTGGATTTAGCTTTAAGATTTTGCTCATGTTTAATTGCTTTCTCATATACAAGATCCATTATTGTTGGACTGTGCATATCCACTTCTCCTACAATATGATTGTTAAGTCCCATAATAAACTTTCTTATGTGAAATCATTCATCCTTGTGATATATGGGAACGTAATGCAGAATTCAAGTAAACTTCTCCCAATACTCATTGACCATCATATTCCCTTGCCTCAAACCTTGGAAATCTAAGAGTTTTTGGTCATAGTAGAGTTGGGGAAACCATATCTTATAGAAAATCTCAATAAATTATCCCCATTTCAGCTTCCATGAGTTAATATTGAGTTCCAACCTTTTTTTTCATCCACCAATTAGAGACTTCTCCTGCTAATTGGTAAGCACCCCAAGCGGACTTAGTGGTCTCAGTGTAGTTTCGGATTTCAATATACTTTTCCATTTGGACAAGCCACACCTCAACCTCATCTCCGCCAGCACTTCCATCAAACTTGGGAAGGGTAATCTTCTTCATGTCCTTGGAAAGTTCATAATCCATACACTTATTGTTCCTTTCCTCGAATGGCGTAGGTGATTTTTCCTTCTCATGATTATTAGTTTCATCATGCCCATGAGAAGAGTTCTCTCCCTAATGCTCATTAATGGGAACTTATTTTTCTACCCTATCCTTAACTCTTTCCTACCCAAGGTTAGCCAACCTTGCCAAGATCTGGTCTAGTCTAGCTCCAATCCTTGTGGGTCCTTTCCCAACTTCCTGGCTTCTGCCAAGGTTAGTTCATGTCCTCACCATCTTCACTAGATCAATTTTTGCCTGAATTTTTATCCATGTTAGACTAAATTATGTTATCAACTACCTTATGGAAAACATTAAGAATGTCATCCATATGCACATAAAGAATTCCACATAATATTAATCACATGCTTTTTGATAAACATATAATTTTATTCATTTCATAAGGATTTCAATATCCTTTGATTACATGGAGTAACTATTTAGATAGTCGAGTGGAGAGTATCCCTCATATTCACTCTCTAACAAATAACTTAAAGGAGTATACCCTACAGACTAAGATTGTTTCTCATCTCTCACTTGTTCATACCTATCTCAGAAAGGATAATAGCCTTCGGATTTGTCATCTGATAGATAGCTATGAGGTACATGTCCCTTGGATTCATTACTCAAGGAGATTACAATTACTTCCGCCAGTGGAAGAACTCTAGGGTCCCTAAAGGTAAATGTCAGACTAACCCTCCCTTTTGAGGGCATATCCCTGGAAATTGATAATGACTCATACTTTTCTTGTGAGATGGAAGGTAGGTAGTTGTACTTAGCCTCCATTTTCAGTTTCCTCTTCACATCGTTGATCTGAGAAAGTGCGTTACTAAAGGTTTTGGTGTCACTCAACCAAATGACATTATCAAAGTTGGTACCCTCTATTGTTCTAACGATGGCTTCTCTTTCCTTCTTGACCTTGAGTTAGTGCTCATTTTCAATTACTAACTTTCAAGTCGTTAATCTAAGACACACCATCCTAGCACAAGAATTCACAACATTAGATAATATTGGACAGAAAGAATGATGAGCTCATAGGTTCCAAAGCTAAACCCGGTAGCTCTAATACCACATGTAACATGCTAATCCTTCAATGAAGTAAAAATTCCTAAGTTTTCTCTTTGTGAGTATATAAACTATGTAACAATCTATTGCAGTAAAAAAAAAAAAAAATTTATTGAGAATATATGAACAAAGATGCCATAACATAATACAATAAGGATTCCATTTTATTACAATAAATCATAAGTTACAATCATACAAGAATGCATACATTTACAAACATAGCTCAATGAGCTTTGGAACAAATAGTTGTAAGACGGTCCAAGATCCTTCCTTTCAAATCTCAATTCTTATGTCGCCTACTATGGAGGAGAAGCATCACTCAAGCACTTTTCTGCCAACCACAGACTCATATGTGGTTCCCCACACATCTATCATTCGATAGATGGCCCTTCCCTTCGATGAAGAGATTGGTAGAGTAATTGAATAACGACAACCAACTGAGCATAGTGTTGTGTCCTACATAACTAAAACTTATAAACCCACAATTTGGAACTAGAATGTAATATTGGATCATGGTGAATTGACAATAGGGCCAGAGGAAATCACACTACTTTGGCCAAAGGATTCTCATTCAGTACTTTGAATAAAGGTCATCTATCACATACACTACTCAGGGCTGATTTGACTTAAGGCCATCTTAAACTATGCATAGGTATTTCCTTCAATGGATAATCTATCACCCTAGATATAGCCTATCACCATTTTTACAAACTTGGAATAAATCTACTTTAATTAAGTAAATACACAAGCTCCCTCCCATACTAGATAAACAATCCTAGGAGTAAACTCAAACTATGCTAGTTAAATCAATAACCTAGCTAAGAATAACTCATATGCCACTCATGTTTAATCATATCTAGTATGTAATACCTATGGTAAATACCAACCTCCTATTATGGAGTGCATACAAGAACATCATAAAAATAGCATAACAACTTCTAGTTTCTTTTCAGAGCCATTCTAATTTCCCTAAATGCAAGTACTCATAAAAGACAATTCAAAACATTCATGGAGAACAATATTTCATAAATAAAATAACAAATACAAAATATCCTCATGCTTGTTATTGCTTATCCAATCAATTGATAGCAATGCAGCTTCTCCAAACATCAACTAGCTTGGTTATTGCTTCCCAAGAGACGACACAATAAACCTCTAATACTCAAGTTGATAGAATACTTCTCTGAAATAATTCTCTCTCAGTTTAATAGAACTCTCTCTCAATATAATAGAAATCTCTCTCTCTCTCTCTCTCTCAATAAAACTGAGTAAACTGATAAAAATGCATAGTAAAATTCTTGTAGCAATAATGCATCCCAAACAAGTGATCAAGCTCCCCTATTTATACAGCAATTTGGTAACCACTCAACCTACAATTTAGGCATGAATTCTGATAGTAGAAAGAATTCATAGAAACACATATATCTCAGCTAAAAGGTGGCGAACATGTAAGCTCATACTTAACGAAAATAGTTGTAGATCATACTTGTTGATCGACAATAATTAGAGACTAGTTCAAATCAACATATAAATTCAGTTTGCAATTCATAATGGACATCTACAAGTATAAGGATTCAAAGGTGACACTAAATCATCCACATTTACTCTCAGAGTTGGCGCGGTTTCCTTCTTATCAAAAACATTCAATATAAAAAATGTGACACCAAGCTTGCATCGACCAAGTCTTAGCATGAGTCGATTGAGATAATAAAATAGTTTGTCAAAGTCGTCAACTTGTTTACATGCCTCTACAAATGTTGGTTTAAGCATAATGACATGGCATTAAAAGTTTCTAAGTCAAATAAGATACCCATCAAATGCGTCGACTTAGTCTTCACTAAGTATTGACTTAATGTAGTGAGCTACATTGAAGTATTCATGCTCCACTATGCGTGGTAGCATGAGTAAAACTCGACCTTGCAAAATACAATCATAAATAACTTATAATTGTATGCGGTCCTCTAATAATTTGGCCTCAAATATCAATTTTTAATGATTTTCCCTAAGGTTTGAATTTCAAGTAATAGATAATATATTAAATATATATTAATAAATATATATAATATTACATATACATATATATAAGTATCAACATATATTTATATATATGTATATGTATATATATATATATCATAAACCATCAATGTAAGTATTGTAGGATTTGAGAAAGACAAATCCACATAACCCAATGAACACCTGCATGCAACAAACTTGTCACAGAGAAAGAGAGAGAACAAAACAAGGGTTTGGTTCTGACAATGTGCAAAATGTATTATCAAAAAAATGAATGAATCAAGAGAAGTGAATACAAGAGATCAATCCTTATAAAAGGAGATCTAAACATAAAGGAAACCCTAACCCTAAAGGTGAGTGCATTTAATAATTAATATTAATTATTAAATGACTAATATATGTGCATAAAGTGAATTCTTAAGAGGAGAGTAAAGTTAATTAATTACTTTACTCTAACACCCCTCCTTAAGATGAGCTACAATCTAGCTACAAACAATGCAGAAGAAAGCAAAGGAACTACAATGCATGAAAGTAAAATTGGGTTCCGGCAACTAGGCCTGATCAGGTACCCAAATACAACCAAATCTATATAAAGCGGAGAAAAGGAGAAAACCCAGTGGGAAAAAACTCCTCTCCAAAAAGAGATGAACAAGAGTGAAAGAAGAAGAGAGATAGAAGGAGGACTCAACATGACCCCCCAAGAACTTCTTCTATCACACAAGTACAGAATATGGTCCCCCCATAGGAGAGAGAAGAGACTCCAAAGCCCCCCCAGAATGAGAGAACCCCTGTGCCAATGATCAAACCAATGTGTCTCCTCAGAGGAAGAAACAGATCCAATGGTCGAGGAAGAGGAAATCCCTGGATGTGAGGTGAAAAAGGAAGTCCTGGATGATGCTCACTGAAGAACGAAACTGCAGTATGAGTGTCTAAAAAACAAGATGGTGAATCAAACAACTCAAGATGATCCTGAAATGGAATCTCCAATGAAGATGGGATAACAAGTGTGCTGAAACTGTCATTTGTGAGGAAAGGAATATCCTCTGATATGGCCTCAACAACTACACTTGATGGCTCAATGAGTGGAGCAACAATTTCAGTCATAGCTGAAGAGGAATCCTGTTGAACAGATGTGATCTCGACAGGAGGTAGAGGTGTAGAAGTCTCAACACTAGTCTCATGAACGGATGGAAGAACACATAAGTTCAAGTGACCAAACTTCACCTTAGATACTACATGCTCTCTTGTAGAAAGAGAGGAAAACTCAGATAGTGGAGATGGTGGACCAAAGTGTGTGAATGCATACAAACGGGAAGAATGATCAACTGTCCCTGTTGCAACAATGTTGCTAGTCTGAATGTCTCTGATGTGCACTGAATCAGGTGTGAACTCAACTGTTTTCCATGTCCCACTGTGAGCAATCTGATAGATGGAGAGAAGGTTAGTGGACAAAGATGGAACACATAGTACATCATTGAATGTACCATCATCAATGTCGATAGAACCTTTCCCGCATACACTCATATAAGTGTTATTACCCATCAATATGTGTGGTGAGGATGTATCCTCGAAAGATGAGAACATGGTCTGAGAAGATGTCATATGGTGTGAAGCACCTGAATCCAGTAGCCATCTAGATGAATGTGAACTGGTGGTTGCACATAATGCATGACCCTTATGTGGGGCCTATTCATCTGTCTGGAATGAAGATGATGAAGAAGAAGAAGACCTGCCTGATGTAGATGAAGAAGAGTGATGAATATTGTTCCTCTCATGAAGAGCTATCAAATCTAAAACCTATTTTGCATATGCATCTATCTTCTTCTCATAACACTTGGACTCATCATGTCCTGGCTTAGTA
This sequence comes from Sequoia sempervirens, assembly GCA_007258455.2. Classification (NCBI taxonomy): domain Eukaryota; kingdom Viridiplantae; phylum Streptophyta; class Pinopsida; order Cupressales; family Cupressaceae; genus Sequoia; species Sequoia sempervirens. Next base: position 148,074,141 of record VDFB02000002.1, on the reverse strand, counting down.
CAATAAGCACACTTAGGTCTGTCTTTCTTCGATGATTCCCCCTTAGGAGAAGGTGAATCATAGGTGTGTTGTGAACTGGAATCCATCCAATGCTCTGTGGTCTTTGGTTTCTGTTTCTGCTTCTACTTCCCCTGAGATGACTGTGCTACCAATGCTTGGTGTTGTGATCCTATGAGAGCATCCAACTATGATATCTTGGCTTGCTCTCATGTCAACTGATCACAAAACACCTCAAATGTAGGCATGGTAAAGTGGTTTCCCAATGCATCCATGGTGGAATAGAATGTTGAAGAGAAGATCTGAAATGGACCCCGAAGCTTGGAGAGGATCAGGAAGATGCACTCTGTATCAGTCTTAATCTTGCCAAAACCCTGCAAGATAGATCTCTGCTGTTTGAACTTCATCAGAAAGTCCTCAATGAAAGGAAACGAATCGGGTACCAAGGAAGTCAACTCGGCCTCAAGCTGCAATGCTCTGAACTCATTGACAGTGCCAAAAAGTCCATCAAACTTGGTCCAAATGGCTCGAGGAGTGAGACACCCATCAAGATGAAATAGGAGACTATCAAAAATGTGCAAAGCCATCAATCCCATAGCCTGATCCATATTGTTCATGTGCTGCATAACCTCAAAGGGGCGAGTCAACTGAGGCTGAACCTCATCCAAACAGGACCATAACCCTCGAGACTGGAGAAGAGTCATCATGCGACCCTTCCAAGTGTGATAATTATGTGGTGTGAGAGATTCAATAGATCTATCGGCCATCCTGTGAACTGTGCCTCAACTGCTCTGGAATTTTTTATTATTATTTAGTGGTCTTTTAGAACTAGACAAAAGATGCAGAAGGGGTTTGTTTGTTTTGTTTTGGTGTTTATAGATTCTAGTTTTCTGATGTAAATGATAGAAAGCAAGAAAAAACACCCCCCCACAATGCAAAAATCCAATCCCCAGTACAAACTGAAAGCCAGAAAATAATAGAAAGCAGTAGATGATTGAGACAAATCTCTATGTACCTGAAGAATTTTCTGATGAAATAGACTATAGATCTGGAAAGAGCACAGAACCACCTTTCCGACGCCTATTCGCTTTCAAAAAATGGAGCAAAATTGAGCAAGTTATGCCCCTCGGAGTGCAAAAAGATCATTTGACTTTGACTACGAAAAAATGCAACCAAACTAGAAAATTCTAAAAAAATTCCTACACCATCAGAATGGGCTCGGAGCCAGCTTTCCAACGCCTATTTCTGTTTGAAAAACGGAGAAATATTGAGCATTTTATACCCAATTGAGTGAAACAGCTCCAAAAAACACAACAATGGCCTCCAGAGCCCTCAGGGGCTAAAAAAATAGACCCCTGGTCCACTGGGCGACCAGGGGCTGGGCGCAGGTGGCACGACGGCGGAGCATGGGCGGCGGGCGGAGCTCTGGCGGGGAGTTAGTGGCGTCCTGGCGGCGCGGTGGTCGCCCGTCGGCGGAGCTCAGCGGGTGGTCACCGGGTGGAGCGCCGGCCGGGGTCGGTTTTCTCGTGGCCATCGGGCGTCTACCGGCCTCGAGCAAGTAGCGTGGTCAAGCATAATAAAAGCGTTCCCGTGACCCGCCGCCTTTTTACGCACCAAACCAAAGCGCCCGTTTTTCATTCGAATTTTGTTCGGACCTCTAGAACGCCCTGGTGCCCGCACGCCCGGGCAAATTTTTTTTGCTTCCCTAATCAACTATGGCTGAATCGGACATTTTTTATATGAAAATAGGGGTTTTTGGACGTTGCGAGCTCAACAGTGAGGTCCGTTTGAGCTCAAAGTGCACCAAAAAAAAAACCCCTATTCCAAATAAAAGATAGAAAACAAACACACATCTAATGCAACCAAAACCTAGATCTCTAATTCTTTCAAAAACTAAACAAGCTGTAGCAGATCGGCTCTGATACCATGTAGGATTTGAGAAAGACAAATCCACAGAACCCAATGAACACCTGCATGCAAGAAACTTGTCACAGAGAAAGAGAGAGAACAAAACAAGGGTTTGGTTCTGACAATGTGCAAAATGTATTATCAAAAAAATGAATGAATCAAGAGAAGTGAATACAAGAGATCAATCCTTATAAAAGGAGATCTAAACCTAAAGGAAACCCTAACCCTAAAGGTGAGTGCATTTAATAATTAATATTAATTATTAAATGACTAATATATGTGCATAAAGTGAATTCTTAAGAGGAGAGTAAAGTTAATTAATTACTTTACTCTAACAAGTATACATTCAATATACAAATAAGTATAATCACAATAGTATTCACATACTAATCACAATATATCAATTGTATATGTATATATATATATATATATATATATATATATATATATATATAAGTATATGCCTCTATGTACATGTATACGTATGTATGCATATATCGATACATCCATATGGGCATGTCCATTTTCCATCATACAAATGTATCAATACATATATACATATAGATATATGTATATACTATACATATATATATGTACACATTCTATTCACATATAACCACTCACAATTGTCATTGTATTGATAAACATTTACATGTGGTACATCTATACATATGCATATACATGCCATTAGATCCCATTGACATGCATGTGCATATATATACAAATACTTCACGTATATCCTTCTTATCAATATAATCGTAATAATACAAGAAAGAACTCTAAAGCTCAAATAGATAAAGATCACCCAATAATGCATTGTATAGTAAACAAGGCTTTACTAATGCAGACACATCGACTAAGGATGACTTACCAACTTCCCACTAACTGAATCAACTCAATTATTCTATTGTGGTGTGTGTATGCTCAGATAGTTTACGTTACCAGTTACCTGACCAATATATTCTCCTAAGTGATACTTCCCCTCCGCTTGGAGGAATCAAACATATACCTATAACCACTAACACATGTCCACAACAGTCAATTGTTCACAAAATATGCAGTATACGTAATAAATCTCCAAAGTTAGAATATTAATTCAATAACCATTCAAACACATATATGCAGTACTTTTTCACATAACATCAAATGTGATAACATACATTCATAATGCATTGATAACAAAGTGAAAGCATAATTTATTCATCTCCAGAATTCACATTACATTCATATTTACCCTAGACATAGTAATAGTAAATAGTAATTACACAATTGGGGTGTAACATGACATTCTTCTATTTGTATCTTCATTCTTCTATATGTTGTGAACTTTGTCTTTTCTTTTTGTCTTGTGCTTTCCTTTTGGGGATGATGCAAGGCATTGAGACATTTAGGTCTCTTCCATGTTGACCCAAAATCTTCTATGTTTTCTCTATGTGTCATTCCTCCTTTGTGTTATTTGTCCCACAAGTATTTGGGGAATGATGTCAGTTCCAAGCTCTATTATATCATTATAATGAAGATGTATAGTGACCCCGGATTTATGGATCCCTCAATGTACCTTTCTATGTTGTTTGTTGCATTGCATTTGGTGGAAACCCCTTGTCATGAAGTAGCTTTATTTGGAAACATATCATTGGCATAGGGCTTTCCAAATAGGCTCTTGTGAACTTTTGTTACATGAAATTTATCATTTCTTTCTACTTTAAATTAATTTCTCACATCATGGTGTTTACTAATTTCTTTAAAGTGGAGGCATACATTGACATTATTTTGCTTCACTTTGTTCACAGAGGCTAAACTTAGTGGTGCATTGACATTGATATTTGACATTTTTCTTGGTTTCACACTGTTCATAGGGGCTGAACTTAGTGTAAGCATTGGCATAGAATTTTGATCATTTTTGTAGCACTTTATCAAGGTTATCGGGGAGTATAACTCTTGGTATGGTTATGGGTGTTGATGTGTTTTTTATGCACTTCTCAACATAGGTAATGCATAGGTGCATCACCTCTCTTGAAAGACAATCTTCCATAATCAAATTACAAAACGCTATCCCAAGGTCTCTAATGTCAGGTCTTGACAGTGCTTGGAATATCTCAGTTGATTTATGTGATTTGTTGGAATCACAAGGCGGACTTACGGATGAGTTACAAAGTGTGGGAAGTTGGGCCTGCAAATGCAGTTTTAAAGTGTTGGAAGTGAATGAATAGTGGCTGCCCACTCAAAACAGTAAGCTAAAACCCACCAAATTCATCTGATTTAGTTTCATGGTGATGCTTGAGATCCTACTCTAACCAAGGACTAAAAGAAATAGCAAAATGAGAAGGGTTAAGAAAGCTATTCTAATCCTAAACTACGAATAAACAGTAACAATGATGGCTGCTACAGTAGACAGGCTTCCTAAACTAAGTTTTGCTTGACCAAGAGAAACTTACAACTACACAAAACCAGTGCAATCTTCTAAGATCTGCTGATTTTCAGATTGCACATACACATCATGAACATGCAATTGAACTAGGTTACAACAATGACAAAGAAGCCCAAGCTAACTTTGCACAGCAGCTTGTCATCAACAAGTGCTAAAAGTATGGGTTGGAAGCTCATCAAATACTATAACAACACCATCATGACAACCATTCAAGAAACTAACACTAAAACTAACATGGAAGGTAGAACCATGCATGAAAGATGAGAAAAATCAAAGAGAACATCCATAAAATCATGCAATGTTGTCTTCTATTGTTGCAAATGTTTTTTATAACAGCTCTCCAACCCTTTACAAATGAGGGGCAAGCCCCTATTTATAGTTTTCCAAAGCCCAAATGAATGGCTAAGATTGAATTACATTGAATGGCCCAATTTTTTTTACATTAGGATTTCACCTACCCCACAATATTCAACAATTTAAAATAAATCATGTCCTTTTCCTATTTTTCCATCTAGTGCTCAAGTGTTGTAGCAATTTCATCATTTAGCTGATTGCCCTTTTCACTATAGCTGAAACTGCCTAAAAGTTGCCTTTTCTTGATGGACTTGCATCATTCTTCATTGGATCAAACAAGCCAGCCGACGATTGGCATCAATTGATTGGTTGCCCCTGATTTGGGCGAACAACTCCCTCATGCCTTCTTCAAGGCCACCCCCTTGCATTTTCATCATTGACTTCTTTGGCACAGGCCTTCTTCTAACGCCGACCCTGTTGGTGGGTGCGAGGGGGAGAGGCGAACATGAAATGAATGGTGATAGAAGCTATGTGCTTTTCCTTGTTCAACTTTCTCAATGGGTCTCCTGACGGACCCAAAGTAGGCTCCTTGAATCCTACGTACATGAAGTGTCGTAAGTGTTTTCATACACAAATCAAGACAAACGTTAGTCAAATCCTGCAACTCCTTGTTAAATCCATCCATGCATCATCAAAAGATCATAATATTCGTCATTGAAGCTCATTTGGACCATAAACATTAATGTGTGCCCAAGGGCGGCAGGCCCCAAGTTAGGCGACGGATGGAAGGCGGACAGCGAACGAGGGACAACATTCCCCAAGGCCAGGCCTAGAAGCGTCAACAAAAGTCGGGCAATGGACAGAAGGTGAAATGAAGGCAGACAACAAACCGGAAGGGAAGTTCCTAGACCTCACAAAACTTAGCAAAACCAATATTTTTCAATTACAGCACATGGGAAAAGGGGAAGGAAGAGAGCCAAGACAAACTTCCTCAAGATTGGACTCATTTGAAAAAAGCAGAAGCTTGGAAGGGGAAAGTCGGAGTGTCACTGCCCTTTGAAATGGCAATGAGTACACGACGGCCTAGAAGGAAATTCTCGGACGGTGACAGAGGGGTCGGGTTCCGAAGGCCGGGTCGCCAGAGGCCGGTGGATGTTCAAAACGGCCATGGAGGGGCCAGATCCCAGAATAAAAATTTTGCAACTTCCTGAAACTTAATGAAACCTTGGCAGTTCACTTAGGCACCACTAAAACATCCCAAATCCATAGGAAACTTGTCCCCAAAGTCAAAATGAAGGAAAAAGTGAATCGAGCAAGCAGGGAAATCCGACCAAGGAAATCTGGTAGGGTGGACCAGAGGACCCGAAGGACATAGAAAATTTGTGAGGTGAAACATCAATGTGAAATGATAATATGAGGCTAGCTAACCATTTTAGATGCCAAAATTTGGGGCACGCAAAATGAGGCAATGACACAAAAGGACCCGGCAAGGCAACAGGAAGAGAGGGTCCCTATTCCGAACGGGGCGTTTGTACAAAACATGCACAACAATGGGCACACCTTGTAGACCTAGTGTATGTTTCTCATTTCACTACCTATTTTTGAGGTTCACCTAGTGAATATCAGACTTCACTAGCCTATGTGTCTTCCTTTTTTATGTTTCACCTAGAAAATATTATACTTTGTTATTGTGTGAATCATAAACATTTTTGTATGGCTACTAGCATAATACAACTTGTTAGTCCATACCTTTTTTTCTTTTTTCTTTGCATTTACATTGACATTGTATGTTTGTGTATCTTGTCTTGTTGTGTATAATGCATGTTTGTTCCTTTGTACCTATGTTGGTTTTCAATGGGATCTTGGATCTTGGGGGCTTGGTCACCTCCTTTATCCTTAGTAATCCTATCTCTTCAACATTTATACATATGGACCCTCTTGACATATATTTCTCTACTTTAGTGTGAGTTTGAGTGTAAGTTCATACTCTCACTAAAGTGGGGGCTAAATGTAGCATCATAAATTATCACCCTCGACAATTTCACACAATGTTTTGCTCCCTTTAAGGTATTAGACCTAACTAAGCATTCAACTTCCTAAATTATGCATTCCACAACTTATTTTAAATATTTTACAATAATATACAAGAACAAAACAAATCCTCTCATTTAATTATTTTTCCCCAAATTTTAAACTTTTCAAAAATAGGGTTGGGACACTGGTGCCTAGGGCACCTATGTTTCCCTATTTTGGCTCTAAATCAATATGTCAATTGTGACACTTTATTATTTGAAATTCAAATACTTAAAGTCAGCTATCGTGATTTATTTTTTGAGAAATTGAATAAATGCCTATAAATATTGAGTTATTGCATCATTTCAAATCTAACAAGAGAAATCTAGAAAACGATTGGAAAAATTATGATCAAGAGAACTATTGATCATTCAAGAGCAAATTTTTTTGAAAATTATTACAGCAATTCAAAATCCAACATCATGTGTGTTCATGTTACCTTGTGAAGGCTAACATTGTTGTAGGTCTCCAAGCATTCAAGCATTCAAGCAAATCTATCAAGAAATATCCAAAATCCTTGAAGTGATGTGTGTGAGTTCAACCCTTCAAGGAAGCCATTGGAGGGTGGTGAGTTGTAACAAGTGGTTCATTCATCTTTTCCTTCCTTTCCTTTATCGGTTAATCATTGACATTATCATTATGGAAATGGAAGCACTAACACAAGGTTTGATTGAGGCAAGCCCTTAAAATGGCACATCATTTTCCCTCTTTGTGAATATATGCAGGTTACAAGTTAAAGAGTATCAAAGGAAGTTTGAAGACACTTTGTTCTTTGTTGCATTCAAAACCCTAGTCTTTTACAACCCACAGAAAGTCAATTATAGAAATATCCAAAAGCAATCTGGATAGTTTGCAAGAGAGAAATGAAAGTACAGATCTAACATCAAAGGATTGTGAAAATAGTTACGAAAAATCCCTAGTATGAAAAGGTGCCCTGACACCAATCTCTCAACATTTTTTGTTGAAATTTATATCACAGGTGCACAATGTCCTCCCCTTTCTATTTTGGGTGTATGATTTCCTCTGTGATATTCCAAATCTATTGTTTCTACATAAAAGTGATAATTTGTATCATTAGGACAATTAGATCATTGCAGCTCACAAATCCCCACGATACATTTTGGGAAAGGTGTCAAATCTATAAAGGGCATCCTTTCCCCGTCATTTCAACTGACTTAACATCCATCTAGTACACATTGAATTCCTTGAATACAAAAAGAGCTAAGAACATTCTAATTTCCTCCAATATTGCCACTAAAGCAAATGTCTCTTCAAATTCCATTCCTTAAACTTGAGCATACCTTTACATACAAGCCTTTCATTGTTCCAAATTACTTCTCCTTCTTCATTTAGCTTGTTTCTAAAAACCCACTTGATTCCAATCATATTCTTTCTTTTAGGTCTTGGAACAAGTTCCCAAGTTTCATTTTTCATGATTTGATTTAGTTCTTCCTCCAGAGCTTCTATCCATCCTTTCTCTTTTCTTGCTTCTTTATATGACTTAGGCTCTATCTTTGACAATAAATAAAAGTGTTCTTTCTCACTTTATCTCTCAAGTCTCTTCTAGGTCTGAACCCCACTATATTTATCTCCTATGATTTGGTCTTCAAAATTATTTCTTTAAACATACTTTGTTGGAGCCTTCGTAACCACTTCTTCTAAATCTTCAATGCTATTGTGAATTGATTCATCTTCTTCTTCAAAATACTAGTAGACTGAATAGTCTCATCAACTCTCACATTTTCACTTTCAACTATCCTCTTCAGTCTTTCTTTATAACATTTGTAGGCTTTACTTCTTAAATAATAACCAAGGAAAATGCTTTCATCTAATCTAGGATCAAACTTACACAAATTTTCATCTCTCTTCATGTAGAACTTGCTCCTAAATATTCTAAAGTGTCTTATTGATGCCAGCCTTCCTCTCCATAGATCATATGGTTTTTTCTTAGTTTTGCACCTGATCTAGAATTTGTTCAGAATATATAGAGTAGTCTTTGTAGCTTCTCTCCAGTACATATCTAATAGATTTGCTTGACATAGCATACTTCTAGCCATCTCTTGTATAGTCTAGTTTTTTCTTTCTGCAACTCTACTTTTTTGTGGAGCTCTAGGAGTAGAGAACTACCTTTGTATCCCATGCTCTTCATAAAAAATTTCATACTTCTCGGAAATGAATTCTCCACCACTATTAGATATTAAAACCTTGATTGTCCTTCCAATTTCATTTTCTACTAATACCTTGAATGCCTTAAAATTCTTAATTTCTTCTAACTTTTCTTTTAGAAATGTTATCCAAGTCATCCTAGTGTGATCATTAATGATCATCATGAAATACATGTATCCTTGTGGCCTTTTGGTCCTCATGGGCTTGCAAAGATCTGTATGAACCAGATCTAATGGTTTTGATGTGGAATACTCCTTAGCAAGATATTTTCTTCTTGTTTGCTTCCCTTCATGACATGGTTGCAACTGATTGATTGAGGCTTCTTAATCTTTGGCATATCCCAGACTAGACCTCTTGAGCTAATTTTTACAATATCATTAAAATTCATATGTCCCAACCTTCTATGAAAAAGCCAACTTTCATCTTTCTATGCAGTGAGACAACTCTGTCTATTCAACTCAATGATATAATAAATGTCACTATCTATCCTACTTCCTTTTGTAATTAGTACATTGGTACTTGGTTCCTTGATTTCACAACCTTCAGCAATAAAACATAGATTATAGCCTTTGTCACACATATGACTGATACTTAATAGATTATGTTGGAAGAATGAGGAGATCTCATTGATGCATTTGTTAGCAACATGAGCATGTGGGATGAGCACAAGGTACATATAATTATGCATTGTAGTGTTTTCATTGATGTCAACATTCTATCGTGATACAAAGACTAGTGCAGGTCAATTTGGGTGTCATGAGCATGGTTGAAGATGATTATGAAAGAAAATTTTGCAAGAAGGTTTGATTCGGTGAAGACAATTATGATGAAAAGTGACTTAAGTGTTAGTATCAATCATTCTATATACAAGGGATCTGGTAATCGGTTCTGCATTGGTTTTCTCTTGAAGTTTTTTCTCTGTGCTTCTAGTATAATTTTGTTGTCTAGTAGAAGAACTTAATTCCAGAATTTTAGCTTGTTTGGGTTTCTGGTTTTGGAGTTATGAGTAATAGAAGTTCGGCTTGGTAGTTTTAGACATTTCCAGGTTAGTATATATGATTTGATGAGTCCACACTTCTCCATAGATCATTTTTTGGCTTTGCGTAGTTCTAGAAGTGTTGACAGATGTTAGATGAGTGTGCATTCTAGTTAGCATGATGTTTTAAGGTACAAATGTTTGAAATTGGTATATGGTTGGAGAATTTTTGTATTAGGTCTTTTGTGGTGCCGACCTAGTAGGGTTGAAGGTATGTGAAGCTTAAATAAGTATTGTGGAGTTATGTGGGATCTATTATAGGTCCATTCTAACCTATTTCAAAGTGTTTTGATATTTTAATCTTGGTGTGAAGCGTGTGTGGATAGATCTTGAGCTGACTAGTTACATTTTATATTTTTCGAATGATACATCTAATTAGGCCGACCTGATTGATGTTATCAGTGAAGTAGATATATAAGTTAGATCTTTTTTGGTATTTGGTGAATGATGAAATGTGAGATGAGTCAATGAATTCAAATTATGTGAAGTTAGTGTAAATGCAAAGCAGAGAAGACTATTAAGTTAGATCATTATGAGGAGTTTTGAGTCTGTATTTTGAACTTCAATGGAATTATATTCTAGCATATTGTAGATGCATTTTGTAAAAATTCATATTGGTTGTGTCCCACAATCTCTTTTATCTCTTTTATTTTTCTCAATGGGTAGTGAATCCATTTGGACAATGAGTCCACCTGTAGTGAGCACTTCTATAATATACTATAACCAATTCTAATATATTGTGAGCTAATCCTCACCGTGGTTTTTCCCATTTTAGATTTTCCATGTGTTATGTGATTTTGTTGGATGTTTTCATTATTTCTTTAATTATGACAATTGAATGTTTTATAAGTGTTGGATGTCTAAATGTTTAAGTGGTTTAAAAGAATATTGATTCACCCCCCCCCTCTTAGTTGTTGATGACAATTTTACTCACAGCAAACTGGGTGAAGAAATTCTTCAAAGACAAGACTGCAAAGAGCCTATCCTTCTTGAAACATATGGAACAAATACAACCTAAAGAGGAATTCTACTTTAACAGGAAAAGATTGGCTTTAGTTCAATCCCAAGTCTTTGATAACCAGGTCATGATTACATTAGGGTCGCTCTCGGGTAATGATGTGATATTGTTGTTAATCTCAAAGGGACTACTGTTTTGAATTAAATATTTTAGGCATTGGATTTTCAATTGAATCATAAAGTAGAGCATCATGAAATCGAAAGATTTGTAGTAACATTTCATGAACATCATAAATTCTTTGCTATCACTTAAGTAGATTTAGCATTAAGCATTCAATAATTTTATGGCAAATGAAATATTTTCAATAAAATTTCATCCATTAAATTTTGGAATATTTTCAAGAATTTAAACATCTACTCTAAAAATAAAGCATAAAAAAATACTAAAAATTAAAATTTTCTCCCAATTATTCTCCGTGGATGCCCCAAAGAATCAATTAAAACAGAGCAAACCACTTTATACTTCACCAGATTGCTTCACAGCTACATATAAAATGGTGCAAGCTTTTAAAGAGAGGGGTTTCATTTCTGGACACTGAGTAGGTTTTGTATGCACCCTTAAATGACGCATCATATAGTCTTGTTTGGCTGAAGTAACAAAACCAGCTACAAAAGATATTGAGATAGTTAGCTGTCTAATAAGCTTTAATATTAATCAATGTCTACGTGCATACAAATTTTTATGCCGGAATGGTTCAGAAAACAAGAAAAAAGAACAAACTTGAAAAATTTTATACTCCTCTAACATCCACAAATTATGAACTTAAAATAAAAATAAAGCAGGAAATGACCTTTTATAAGAACAAGGCCCCAAAAGTTTAGATTAAAGTTCATCCAGAGAATCAGCAATAACAAATTAAAATGTGGCATGTGGAATTCGCCAACTGTTATCAAGAATAATCTAGACTAAGTCAAGGCTTTGGCTTCATCATCAGCAACACTTTCGCTTCATACTCCAGCATAAAACACTTCACATATGTTGAGGCTATCAACTTCTTTCCAAAATACCGGAATAAGGAACATCTATTGGGACCGGGATCAACCTGCAAACTCAAAATTAAAATAAAATCTCTATCACACTTCTGGTGTCTGGTATTCAGTTCTTCATTTCCTCGCTCAAGACTCAAGCTCCAGGATTCTTTCTCTGCCTTTCTTCAACTAGTACTCTTGGAAAGTGTTTAATACTTGATGCATATGTTCCTTCAAAATCCTTTGTATTTCCCTCCAAGTGAGTTTGAGCCTAGTATATTCTTCAGATATCTGGAGTATGGTATCATTCTTCTATACTTTATTTGTTTCATATTTAGCCATAGTATTCCTGCACTATATAATATCATCAATGACCTCTCGCGTTAACAATTGAACAAGATCTCTATTTATTCTTTCAATCCATTCCTTGAAGGATTTAGCTTCTTTACCCTCTTGTCCTAATGTCTAGGAATCACAACCTTGACGTGTTAGCATTTCAATAAATTCTCGATCTTCATTAATCAATTTTTTGCATTCCACGGTGACCTTTTTGAATCCTTCAATACATTGTATTAACATGTCACCTTCCCATTTCAATTGTTTCTTCCATTTTCCCGGCAATGGAAGTTCTTGTTCTGATATTACGTCACCTTGTATTAAATCTTGAATATTTAACTACATGATAATTTCAATGTTTCACCTTTCTTCAATAACTTGCTCCTAGCAAAATCTGCATTCATTTTCAAATCTTTTTTATTTCTCTAAATGACGGTATGCTTCCTTGTGCTTCCCTATTGCATCGGTAATGAATTATTCCCCTTGCTTTACCCAGTACTCAATCCACTCTTCAAATATATTTATTTTGTGGAAAACTATTGCAATTGCATCCACTTGTTCTTATGACATCAATACTGGATGTTGAGGTAATTCAGCCTATGCTTGACCGGATAGGATTAATAATTTTATAAAATTCTCCAAGGTAGCAACCCGTTCTTTCAATTCTCTTTTCTTTTGTTTATATTTCTACACTCTGGCAATAGTAGCATTCAAATTCACTTTTATTTCCTCTAACTCTTGCTCCCAAGATGAGTGTCTAAGATTAATACTTGTTATCTTGTACTCCTTAGGCCTTATTTCATGTCTATCTTTATCAGCTGTTGGAGTAGCTATCTGGATGGTTTTGTTATCATCTGCATTTCTTTGGATGACATGTTTTGCTTTTTCTCTGCACCTAGGTTTAGGAGTGTCTACTTCTTGTATAAAATTATTAAGATTCAAAGGAAATACTTCTACTTCCATTGGGGAAGCCAATTCCCTGATCAACCAATCAGGTATATCGTCACCTTGCTCTACCTCTTTAACATTTCTATGTTCCTGTTTTCCACTTGATTCAGGAACTTCCTCTCTTTGACCTGTCACATTTTCTGAAATGGGAATTTCTTCAATAATTTTAGGCATAGATTTGGGATTAGTAGGGTTTGGCATTGTCTCCTCTATTTGAAGACTTATATTTTCCTATCTATCTAGATTTTCAACTTCATCTCTCTGAACACTACTTTCTTTATTCTCTGCTACATTAGGGTTTTCCTCATTTTCAATTCCATCACCTGAAAATTGTGTAGCTTCCTCTTCTTCAATTTCAATTTCAACTTCAACATGGCCTTTATCTAGTTCTTTGAAGACCTATGACTATTCATTAACATTTGGAAGATTCCCGAGCAAAGGCTGGGAATCAAAAGTATCTTCAACAATTCTTTCATCAATAGGGTCCTACACTACAGTCTCCCCTGTTTCCATCTCAAGGACATTAGGGTTTCCCGCCTTTGAGGTGAGTGTTCCTTGTATAAACTCTTCTTCTTCAACATTTATAGGATTAGACCCTGTATCCTGAATCTCTTCTATCACTGGTTGTACCATGGGTTTGTCTTTAGACTTATTTTCTTTCACTTTCTCCCACATAGCACCCCATGTGTTTATCTATTCTTTAATTATGGCTTCATCTTCTTTAGAAATTTCCTCCAAAGCCACAGGAGTTCCTCCCAGTGCTTGTCTCACATTAGCCATGTTAACAGAAGGGGGAGAAGTAAATAGTGTTGCAACCCTTTGAGATGCAGACCTGGTTTGTCCACCAACATTTTTTGTTACTCCTACTTCATCAATAATCACTTTAGTTCTTGGTTTCGTTGTAGAGGAAGATGCACCTTTGGATCTTACTTTTGATTTATCTTTACTTGTTTCTGCATCTTTCTGTTTATTAGATGGTTTCATGGGAATTTCTTATCTTGAAATTTAAGGGGTTCTTTCTTCAATTCTTATACCTGGAGCTTCCTTACAAGTTTTCCTTCTCTTCTTAGTAGGCTCTCCACTCTCAAATGTTGTTTCATCTCTTTGCTTCCTTATTTTGTTTTTTGAGAATGTGGGCATGATTCCTCTTTCTCTCAAAGCTTTACAAAAATCATCAATCTAGTGTTGAGTATACACTAAGACTGGTCTGGTGAACTCATCAATTGATGTCATATCTTCATCATCAAAACCTAGGTCTGGGATGGGTTCATCATAAACCCTGTCTTCATTATAGAATTTTTTCAACACTTGGCCACCATCCTCTTCCAATTGATCTGGAATGTCATGAAGCTTGAGAATCTGAGTAGATTCTAGAGACAATCTTTCATATTTTCTTCTTCCTACATGCTCGTCTTCACAATTAAGCCAATAATCTTCTAAATGTGGCACATGAGCACAATAACCAGCTATATTCTTGGCAATATTTCCTTCAATATCATAATATATTCTCTAAAGTGGGAACTCTTCAAAATGGTATGTTCTTAATTCTTCTTCACACAAGTCAGTCACTTTGATTGCATTACACTTATAGTTTCCTATTGCAATGGGAAATTTAAAAGAGGCTTTCTTGTAGTAATGGCTATAAAGATCCTAAGACAGTTTCAACTGTCTCACCAATTCTAATCAAACAATTTTTTTTGTTGGGTACCTGGGCAGCATGAATGGATGTCCATCAAATCCCTCCACCCTAATGTGGGAGTAAGTAGGGAACTGAATGTGCTAGCCTCCCATTGGTCGAATAACACTTTGTGCTTCTAGGGATAATCTTTTGGCTTTATCACCTTCCATTATTCTAACCAGTTTCATGGAGAATAGGTCATTGAATTTCCTATAATCATCTTTATATCCATGGATGGTGATCTAGGGTAAATGTGCATATATCAAATGGTTTCCTACCTTTGTGCCCAGAGTACCAATCTGTTTCAACCATTGCTTGCTAGCCCTCATGGAATAGGAGTAAGTAACATATGACAACATATAAGAGCACCTGGTTTTGAGAAATTTTGTTATTTGTTCATATAATTTGTCACTTATCAGCTTTCCCCAATGTAATTGCAAGAGACTTTCCATCAGACTAGATATTATTACAAACATCCAGGGTTCAAATTTTCTTGCATCTCTTAAATCAGCTACCCTGCTCAGTAGAGTTATAATATCTTGCATTTATTGGTTGGACATAGACCTCTGAATTACCTTGGTCTATGGTGTAATTGGCTCTTGGCACCATTGGGTACTCATAATTTCTCTTTTGTGCTCTTCAGCATTCTGATATGTCTTGCCCTTGGCTTTCATATCAACATTATACATTTGTGTGCAAATGGGGGGACCAAATGTGTATATGATTCCTTTCAGTGAGAGGTCTACATAAATTCTCCCTTCTTTCTCAGCGACCCTTTTGGCTGGGTTGTAGTAATTCATACATTGCATAACTAATTCAAGGGCCTCCACTACTGGGGGAAACCCTCTTGCTGAAAGTAACCCATTTGTTGCAACATTCTTGGTACATTGAGAAGCATTTTCCTATAATACTCATGAATAGATTTCAATATCAAAAAACCATCCTATATGAGTGTCTATAACCACTACATTGATTGGTATGGCTTGTGAATTGTAGTATTTGAATTTATCTTCTAGCCTTGCGTTAGAAGTACTCATTTTCTCTGGTATGTTCTGCATTTTCTAGAATATGTGTCTTGTGTGTAGGGTTAAATTTAACCAAAACTTATAGTTTATAAAATCTTCAATTCATTTTTTATTAAATTCAAAAAATCAGAGAATAATCAACATTTCAATTTCTAAAGGGAAATACCATTATCAAGATCTTTCAGCTTGAAAATCACTAATAGAATATCAGTTATCCAAAACATACCTAGTTTTGGTTGATAATGATGATCTTTCAGAATGCAACTTCAAAACCCTTAGTAGTTGTGTTTTGGTTTCTCAAAATTTACCTCTCCTTGCGTGCCATTGTCTTTTTGTTCTTTTAATGTTCTTTGCAAATTTACAGCATGACGCGAAGTGGAGTGTTATAAAATCAATTGCATGCTTGAGGTGGTGCCAAGTACATAGGTAATTCACCACCTTTATTAATTACCTGTTATTTTGCATTAATTCCTCGAATAAAGGTGCAATCATTACAGATTAAGGTCCAAATCAAGAACACCTAGATTTTTGCGTGAGCTCGCTACTAGAGGAGAAAGATGGCATGATGATTATACGTGGCAATTAGATGTCACACTAATTCTCTATAAGGTATAGGTTATTAAAGATACGTGATCAATGGGTGATCAATTAGTGATCACCAAGATTGAGGCTTTCCGGTATTGACCTTAAGAAGAAACATTGGGATCTGGGAATTAACCTCTAAGCTTCAAAAAGAGAAAACCAGAACAAAAGAAAAGACCGGGAACTAGGTCCAAGAGAGAGATTAACAAATTTCAAAACAGACCCTCCGGTTTCTAACTTCCAAGTAAGAAAAAAGAAAAGGAAATAATAAAATACTAGACTATGGTAAAAAGGAAACTACTGAGATTGATGACTCTGGTCAATAAAATACCGAGTGGAGCTAGGACCAAAATGAAGATACAATTTTCCTTAATGCAAATGCAAGACTTTGGTATTCTAGTTTCTGATAATATGATAAACTCTTATGAAAAGACTGAAACATTGAATCCAGGAAATAAAGAGATAAAGCAAAAATTCCAAGCAAAACTGAAAGAGAGATCAACAACCAACCAAGCCGCAAAATGACGCCAAAGAAAACAAAAAGAAAAAAGGAACAAAGGAAAGGAAAAAAAAGGGGGTTCCACATTTTTCCAAGGGGAAAAATGGAGAATGTTGTGAGACCACACAACATTAGTATTATGAATGTTCAGTAGATTATGCTTTAAACCTTTAACATATAAAACATCATGTGTCTTTGTTTTGTCACCATCAAGACTTAAAGTACCTTTACTAGAGATTTTATCAATTAAATTATTTTTGAGGGTCATTGAACCACCTTCAAATTTCTTGAAATTCATGAACTTACTCTTATCTACAATTATATGGCTAGAGCAACCACTGTCTATGATCCACATATTCTTCTCCTTCTAAGTGTGTAGTGCAGTTTGAGCAATCATTGATTTTTTTTACTTCTTCTATTTATGAACCTTCTTCCAAACCTTTTATGATTCATAACTTCTGATTTTTTATCCCTTTCTTCCACTTTCTGATAGTGGAGGACTCACAAAATTACTTTTGCATTTCCTTGCAATGTGTCAAAAGTTGTTGCACTTGGAACAAATGATATTGAAATTGTATAGAGGTGCAAATGTATTGTTATTGACAAAGTTATTTCTTCTTACCTGATCTTTCCTATAGTCCACAACCTTATGTCCAAAATTATTGTAATTGAAACAATAACAAGAGAAAGGAAAATTTGACCTTTTATTGTATCCCTGTCTTTCAAATCTTCTTCTTTTGTTCTGCACTTGAATTAAGCCATCATTGTGTGTCATTCTTTCATCTCTTTCCATGGTTCCTTTAGATCTTGAACTTTTGTAGCTTGTCACTTCTGGACTTTTGTTAGCAATCTTCTCAGACTATTCTATCACCTTCTTCTTTTGATCATCAAAACCTATATTATTTTTGATATGTGGAGCTCTATGACTTCCCAAAATTTGATATAAGGTTTCAGTACTTTTACCAAACTTCATCTACAATTTTCGGTTCACTTTCTAAAGCTCTTTTCTTATTGTCACAAATTTTCCTTCCAATTTCTCATATTCTTTATCTCTTGATAGCATTTTTTTGTCAAAACCTCTTCAACTCATTTTGCCTCTTTAGTTTGGGTCTTCAATTCAACAATCACCTTTTCTACTTTCTTCAAATTTTGAGATACCTTTTCTTTAGCCCTGGGTATGTGCACCAAGTTGTGACACAAAATGGCTCTTAAGATGCCACCTTTTTTCTAAAATTAGCAAAATTTGATGTTCATAAGAAAATGAATATGGTTACGCTAAAAATTTGAAGATGCAACAAGAACAAGAATTGTAATGCTTTGAATCTACTTTCTAAGCTACTAATTTTTTAAAAAATAATGAAGATTAAGGGTTTGAAAAAGGGGGGCCACCAAAATTGGTCCTATTTTTATCAAAAAAATAGCATATTGTCTATTGTGGCCTCCCTAAGAAGTAAACTTTTTCTTAGAATTTCAAAAATTGCAATGGTGAGAAATTGGCTAACATCATGTAGTTTATGTTGGTTTTTTTGGTAAATTTTTTAATGAATATATAATATTTTATAAATTTTTGAAGTCCAGACACATTCTCAAAAGCTAAAATTTGAGCATGCTCCCCACTAAATGTTTTGAAAACAAATCAAAATTCTTTTTTTTTTTTTTCATTATGTGTAGAATGGATTCTAATTTCTAAAAATGTAATTTGTTTCAAAATTTGATAAATGAGTAAAAATCTATACCCAAACTAGCACATGTTGGTTTTTGACAAAAAATGGAGGCACTAACAAGAGAATTTATAGATGAAAACTTTAACATAATCAAAATGTAAAAAATATATATTTAGATAGCTAAGAGAGAGCCTAATGTCATCATGATATTTTTATAAATTAACTTTGAAACACGTGCAACCCTGATGGAGAGCATAACCAAAAATGTTTGAAACTTTATCACCCTTTCACAAAATCATGTCCTTGACATGAAATAGTCATCCAACTCTTTGGGTTGGATGCCCAAGGAAAATCCAACCCAAAGGGTTGGTATTTCCCAGTGCAATCCTTTTTGCAAGTGCCAAATTTGGCACTCGCCAAATGTTAATGATGATTTTTTTGAATGTGTTTACTTTTTATTTCATTTTTCTTTATATTTGTCTTTCTTAGTCAGTTGAAGTATAAGTTGACATTTACATATGGACATTTACTTCTTATATTTTAAGTTATATTTCATGTATATAGTTTTAAGATGTTTGAGAGTGGTTTTGGATCTTTTGGAGTTATGATGCAAATTCTAGTTTTTAGATCTTACAATTTTTCAGATAGTCAATTTTTAGTAATCAGGAGGTTTTAGTAATTAGTAAGTTGCATCATCTCTCTCTCTCACTCATTGTTAATATCCTATGCTCTAGACCTCTCTCTCACTATTTGCATCCCTTTATCTAACTCTCTCTCTCTCTCTTGAGCTCAAAAACTACCTCTCTACCTATCCATCTCTCTCTCTCCATTTCTCTCTCCCTACTTCCCTCCCTCCCTCTCTCTTGTTGGATAGGACAATTGAGAGGGGGGGTGAATCAATTGTCATAGATTAAAACCTTCAATTCAATTACCGAAACTAACACATAAACTGATTAAATGATTAACCATCAAATGCCAATGCACAAACACAATAACACTAGATTTACATGGAAAACCCAATGAGGGAAAAACCATGGTGAGGATTAAGTCACACTATAGAGAATATCAAAATCGATTACAAAAAGGCTCACTACCTAAGATAAGGCTCATTGCCTACAATAAGGACTCACTGTCCATAGGGCTACAACCTGGAGAGCTCACCGCCACAGATAAATAAAGAAGACAAACAAGACTTGTTATAGAGAGACAACAATCCCAATGCAACAAAAGATTCCACCACAATCACTGATCAACTTGCATGAATGATAGAGTTCACCTTCTGCTCATTGCATCTAAAAACTCAACATTAAGCTTCACACTGATCAACCACACACATAACCCACACACTTTCATAATAGCATCAAAGTCATGTTTTCTCTTTCATTTATCTTCCTTCCTTTCTTATGTACAGTTTTCATTGCTAGCTCATTCTGTATTTATACTATCTCCAACCTTGAAAAGATACAAAGTCATCCATCCAACTTCAAATTCAAATTAGGTTGGCGCCAAACATCCTAGGGTTAAATTAGAATGAGGGCAACCCAAACACAAACTTCGCAGGGACCCATAATAGATCCAACATGCTTCATCAACTTTGAAGATAGTGCTTAACACATGGTTGACTAAATCAGTGTAAAACACATAGAACAATTAAGATCGATACTTCCAAAGACCAAAAATATCTTCAATGTAATCAAAACATCTTATCTCTAGACTTGTAAGTCAAAAGACTTCATCAAAGAGAAATCTAAACCAGAACAGTTCTCCCAGATCTCATCCAGAATAGTAATTGATAACGACAACCAACTGACAATAATGATGTGTCCTACACAACTAGAACTTGTAATCCCACAATCTCTGTCTAGCATGTAATATTAGATCATGGTGAACTGACAGTGTAGTCTTGGTAGTCACACAATCTAGAGTGGAATCTCAAACATTTACACTACTTTGGCCAAAGTGTTCTCATTCATTACTTTGAATAAATCCATCTATCACATACACTACCCAGGGTCGATTTGACTTAAGGCTATCTTAAGCTATGCATAGGTATTTCCTTCAATGGATAGTCCATCATCCCAGAGATAATCTATCACCATAATAATCTACTTGGATTAAACCTACTTAACTAGTAAGTACACAAGCTAGATATTTCTATCAATGGATAGTCCATCATCCCAGAGATAGCCTATATACTTGGCATAACCCTACTTACATGTAAGTACTTAAACTCCCTCCCATACTGGATTAACTATCCTAGGAGTAAACACAAGCTTTCCTAGTTAAATCAATAACTTAGCTAAATGCACCATATGTTCTTTTCATGTTCAATCATACCTAGTATATAATACTTATGATAAACACCCATCTCCTACTATGGAGTACTTGAAAACACATTATGAAAACAACATAATAGCTTCAACTTTCCTTTTCAAAATAATCTAATTATTCAATTGCACATATTGAGAAAGACATATCAACCATGCATGCAAGACACATCTTTCAAAAGTAAAATAACAAAGAAGAAGATATCCCCATGCCTATTATTGCTTATCCAAAACAAATGGCAACAATACAGCCTTTTCCCATAGCAACAAGCTTGGTAAACAACTTCTCAATAATGTCACTATGAACTCTACCTTTCAAGTTGATAGCTTACTCCTCTCAAAATATAACCTCCTCTCAAATTATAACCTCCTCTCAAACTATATGAACTCACTTCCTTTCTCTCTCTCAATATCAAACAAAGTATATCTCGATAATATAGAAATAGGAATTGCAAAAGATATATAATCTTATGGAAGAATTTGTCCTTACTAATGAAATGGCTCAACTATTTATAGAGCAGCCTAGCTACCTCTTAGCCTACAGTTTAGGCATGTTAAAGGACAAAAAGCTCCATGCAAAGCAACACATGAAACATAGCAAAAAGGTGGTGACTTCTTAAGCTAATACTCAGCATAATCACTTATAGGTCAGCTTTTTTAGTGACAACAATCTAAAGACTTATTCAATCTGCATATGCTTAATTCAAATTTCCATAAAGAAAAGACATATACAACTTAGATTCAAAGGTGGCACAATTTCCATTTTCTCACCTTCATATTTGGCACAGTCTAACTGCCAAAAGAAATAGTCAACTACCTTTTGATTACATCAAGTTTCCATCGATCCATTTAGAGGATGAATCGACTTGAGCAGATAAATACGTTTGACAAAGTCAAGGTTAGTCTTACTAATGGTATCGACCAAGTCAAGCTTATCATCGACAACAATATCAAATGCAATTCAATGTCATATATCGCGTGTCATTCTGAATGATAATCAGTTTACACAAATAGTCATAAGCTATTTTATTGGCCTCATTAAACATAGTCTATAATGACTATATTTGACCTCCAATATCATAGTCTTGATTGACTATAATAAGCCTTTGTAAATCGACTTTTATTAAAATACAATTATATGTATTTATGTGGCTTAGGCTCAACTAGAAAATCATCCTATAATCCATAATATTGATTTGTTGTTTAAAAATGACTCCACTCTCCTATCTACGTGGTAGCTTTACAGTCATAGGTTAAACTATGATACCTTAGAGATATCATGACAACAAATGATATCTATATCTTTCATAGAGCAAAGAAATGCTATTCTCATGCCTATTTCAAAGTTGTAGCATTATCCTTATGTGCCTAAACAACAACCTTAAACATTCCAATGCCTTGTATTTATGGCTTGGTGATTCGTTGGTTTAGACTATAGAGACTTTTCAAAGGTAACAATTAAGTTTCCATCTCAAAATCAGCTTTAATGACTACACTATATAATGTAGATAGTTTTCCCTTTATTCTTGACCAATACGGGATAACTTGTTAAAGTTTATCGACTTCAAAGCAACATATCTAGATATAAATAGTTATGTAATACCATATATTAATAGATATATATGCATACATACATATATATATATCATAATATAGTATCAATGCTATACACAAGCATATTCATTATATGGTAATATGATAGTCAAGTAATCCATTCCATATCGAATGATTATGACCTTGTGACTATATTCACACACATATATATACATATAGTCATTGCCTCGTGTGTGTACCTTTGTGAGTATTTCTACTTCCATACATGTGCATTTGCTAATGCTCTCATACATGGGTCTATGTATATGTATTTATATATATTCCCATATACATATTGTGTTTTACCTTCATATGAAACAACGTAAAGGTAACCATTCATAAAGCCCAAAGACTCAACCCAAGCAAAGCCAACAAAATGTCATAAGGAAGGACTCAAAGATCAAATAGATAAACATCACCCAAAAATGCACTCAATAGTAACCAAGACCTTTACTAATGCAGACACATCAACTAAGGATGACTTACCAAGTTCCCACAAACTAACTTAACTCAATCTACTATG
Source organism: Sequoia sempervirens (assembly GCA_007258455.2). NCBI lineage: Eukaryota > Viridiplantae > Streptophyta > Pinopsida > Cupressales > Cupressaceae > Sequoia > Sequoia sempervirens. Next base: position 148,051,078 of record VDFB02000002.1, on the reverse strand, counting down.
GTGTGTGTATGCTCAAATAGTTTACATTACTGGTTACTCGACCAAGATATTCTCTTGAGTGATACTCCCCTCCGCTTGGAGGAATGAACATTTACCTGCAACCATTAACACATGCCTATGACAGTCTTCACAACATATGTAGTATACATAAACATCTCCATAGTTAGAATAATAATTTAATAACCATCCATTCACATTTATGCAGTATTTCTCCATGAAATAACATCAAATGAGATAACATCAAATGAGATAACCTTCACATTGTTAACATGATACAAGCATAATTTATTCATCTCTAGAATTCACATTACATTCACATTTTACCCTACATAGTAATAGTAAATAGTAATTACGCAATTAAGGTGTAACATACTTCCCCCTTGTGAAACATTGTCCTCAATGATATATAACATTTTATCATACATATAAAGTTAAATTAAGTTTTACTTACCATTCTCAAAATATGTAAGATTTATAAACATTCATCCTAGGTAGTATCCCACCTTGTAACCTTTCCCTTCCTAGACTTTGCATCGAGTGCCCTCGCTATCACATAGGGAAAAATATATATGCCTCATACATACTTACTCTCCCAAAGAGCTTTATTACATTATCATATTACCTTGTATGTTTATCAAAGGTACAATAGTAACTATACATGACACCTAAGACAGTGATTGGAAATTGTTGGCCCATGAATTTATCCTTAGTATAATCCAAATAGAAAAGGAATAGTGATGTATTGTGCACTACACTGTGGGTCCCATCCTTCCCTTTGGTATTTACACTTTTAGACAACTCATAAATCAAGTTTGTCTGTCACTTACACATCCACCTTCCTTAACCATAAAATACTATTCTTGACTACTTTTCCATCTTGAGCATAACATTATTTTTTTTCAGTAAAAGGCTAGCAACCTATATATATTATTAACTTATAAATATTTATTACAATATAGTTTTGGCCATGAAAATTGATCATACTTTGATCAAGTCCTGCTTTTTTCAGTTTTCACTCTTTCCTACACATATGCTTTATATGCCTAATGTACTGCCTAAAACATTACATATTGTATATGATTTGGACCTAGATTTTCACCATTGCATACTGTGACAAGTTTTGCCCCACATATGCCTTATGTTGCAAAACAATACCTTACATTCCCCAATTAACTTGCGCAAACCATTCCACTATACCTTCAAACCTTCATTCCATGTATATACCTTGCCAACTTATACCATTGTCACTTGCATAACAACAAATAGTAGTCGGCCCATCACATTCTTTACACACTGTTTGTTTGAATAGGAGCCAATTCTTACCACTGCGCCAAAAATCCTCCACTTATCTGAACTTGAGCCATAGTTTACCATTTGTACCAAAAAAGGAGCATTTTTATGGAAAAAAATCATTCTTCCATGCATTATCTCCATCAAATTTTCTCCTTGTACTTCATTTCCCTCTCCCATGTTCTATGAATTTGTAGTGACATTCATATTAGGGATTACTCGAAGCTGAGGAATGTTTTGTTGTTCTACTTGGTTTATTGCAAGTGGAGCTCTTGGTGGGGCTTGGTTGTTCACAAAGTTAGTTGCATGATGACAATTATGATGAAGGAAAGAGACATAGTGATATTTCTCCCTGAAGCACTCAGATATCTCCCTACCCAGATGATGATTGTACCTTGTCAAGGCTCTATTTAAAGGGCTAGGGTCACTTTGTTCAAGAGAAGCTTTCAAGGAATCATATACATTGAAATACGCTCTATTGTGGGGCAAGAAATGGGGTGGAAAGATACCTCCAACATACCCATCACTCAAACCAAAGACATATTTTTGGGCTGCTACCAGAAGGGTATCATCTTGCAGAAAAACTTCATTTACCATTCTCTCAGGAACCAAATTCACAGAATCAAAGCATTGAAGCATATCCAAGAGATTGGAAATGAAAATGGACAAAATATTTGAAGGAAATATTATCCTTCTTTTTTTTGGATGGAAGATTTCCATACCTATAATGCACCTGAGACACCTGAAGTCACAAGGGCACCTTAACTTGAAGACCGTTTGCAATTGAACCTCCTCTGGATTTCCACAAAAAGGATGCTCCCAACGTTGCACTGGGAAGAATACACAAAAGTTTTTGGGTTTGTATTCCATCGTTGTTGAATTTTTTATGAAGCTTTAGAAACACCACTATGCTCAGAACTAACTACCTACTGTCGTCACACCTATGTTTGAGATATGCTTGCTAAAATAGTTATTTTTGCACATGACAACCTTGAAGGCTATCATTGATGAATTAGGTTTTTCCAAGTGTCTGCATCAAGTACAACATGCATATCCTTCACACGCGAACAGGATAAACCCAAAAATGTAAAGCAATACACGCCACATGAAATTTATGTGGAGAGCAACAATTGAAATGATTTTAAGAATGAACCTACAAAATGAAAAAAAAAACATTAAAGAAACCAAAGGACCAAAAATTGATATCCTCATATTTGGTACACCTTCATTTGATTGCAAATGACATCATCGACTTGAGTTGGCTTGTCATTCTAAGTATGTTGACATAAGTTGCTCAGCCTAGCTTCATCCTGAGAGGTACAATGAAAAGCTTGATCTAAAGCCTCGCACATACCAACTTCCTACAGCTACAAACACCAAGAGGTTGCTTACATCACATTGATTCCTTTTTGTGACATCATATGTGCTGCTTTCCACATCAACTGCCAAGTCATTTGCACTTCATATGCCAAGTCAAACAACTGCTAGAGATGTAGATTACAAACATTGCCTAAGCTTTTGAAATTTATTTAGAAATTTCCCTCCTTTATTAGAATTTCCTCCAATTTGGGGAGCATTTTCCCCATGACTACAACATGCGTAACTTCCTCAACAATCTGATCACACCCAAGATTTGCTAGAAGGTTTTCCATGAAATTGCCTTCTCTGTAAGTATGAATAATTTGATAGCATGGGAACTTGTCCAGTAGGTTCCATATTTGTTTCACTATATAACCAAAATTCCATTTTTCAATCTTTCATTCTCTACAAGCATTTAGTAGAATTAATGAGTCTCCCTCAATTTGAAGTTTAGGAATATTGAAAGAAATTGCTAATTTCAAACTGTATAGCAAAGCTTGGGCCTTTGTCGCATTATTGGTCCCTATTTTTGATTTAAAAGATTTAGGACATATTAAAATTCCTTTACTATCCCTAATTGCAACACCAACTTCTGATTGACCTCGGTTTCCCCTAGCTACCCCATCAAAATTTAACTTAAAAAACCCATCTAGGGGTGGTTTCCAAATGGCATTAACCCTATTCTCTTTTAGAATTGGCTGATGAAGACTTCCTTTAAAAGGCAGTTGAATCAATGTCCACCGTACCATAAGTTTTGAGTCTCAGTCAATAAAAATTGATCCCACATGCTTTGTCTTTTGTACATAACCATTTACTTCCTTTGAAATAGATTGGTCCAACAAGAGTAATAAATTTTCCATATTTAACTTTTCTTTTTTGAATATACATTTGTTACGTGCCCACCAAATTACCCACATTACTGATGCTAGGATAATGCACCAAATGCATGAAAATAAAGAACTCTTGTAATACTTCGGCCAACTTGAAAATAGTTTCCAAAGGGTGTTAGGAAATGTTGATTACCGATTCAATTTGGCTATTACAAAAGACCAACAAGTCTAAGCAACTAAGTAATGTAGAAATATATGATTAACATTTTCATAATCATGAGCACAAAGAACACACTGAAATGGTTCTGCAATTCCTAATTTAGTTAGCTTGTCACTATTCAAGACTCTGTGTTTGATAGCTAGCCATGCAAAACAACCAGCTTTAGGTAATACCTTTGCATTCCAAAAAAACTTGTATGCTCTTTGAGCCTCAAATTGTGAAGCAGCTTGTGAGATTGATTTATACCCCTCCTTGATTGTATAACCACCAGACTTTGCTTTAGTCCATATCAACCTATCAGTTGCATCAGTAATGAAAAAAATTATTTCACGAAGGAGAGATTGAAGTAGAGTTTTATGAGCAGCACTGATAGGTACATTTGAAAAATATTTCCAAGTCACTCTCCTTGTTAAGATATCTACATGTTGCACATAATCTTTAACCTTTGAACCCCAACATTCAGATAAAAAGGTTTCAGAACTTTGGAAATTATGCAAAGTATTTATGATTGGATATCCATTCCAAGAGCCTTTCTAGAAAAGAGCCTACTTACCATTATTTACTTCCCAAGCTAAATGCGAAAGAATGACTTTTCTACAAGATACAAGAAAATTCCACATTGCCGAATCTTTGGGTGAATCTGACACTGTTAATATCCTTGTTGAATTTGTGTTATCTAGGTACTTTTGCTACATGATACGACACCATTTTAATTGTGGCTTTATATACATCCTCTAGACCATTTTAGCACCTAATGCTAAATTTCTTTGTGACAAATTATGTAAACCAACTCCTTTTAATTTCTCTAGGCACATGGTTTCCAAATAGACTAAAGGTATTTTTTTCTTACTATCCATATTACCAGACCATAAAAATCCCCTAATAAGCTTTTGTATCTAATGAATTATGGATTTGGGGGCCTTTAAGATTGCCATAAAGTAATTTGGGATCGATGAAAGGACAAATTTAACCAATAATTTTTTTCCTGACAAAGACAACCACCTACCTTTCCATGAAAGAATTCTTGATTTGATGCTAAGAATAATTTTGTGCCAATAAGAAATCTTATTCTGACCTAAGAAAAAAGGGATTCCAAGATATTTGCATGGTAGTTGTGCTTGTTGGAACCTAAGCAACTTCACTATGCTTTTCTCTACCAATGGCTTGGCATTAAAACCATACACCTTTGACTTGCCTTCATTAATTTTTTTCCCAGAAGCACAAGTATACTTATCTAGAATAGATTTAATATAATTGGCTTATGAAACAAGACCTTTTCCAAAAAGGAGTGTATCATCAACAAATAAAGAGTGAGTAACAAAAGAGGAAGTATTGGGGATACAAACTCCATGGATAAAACTTAGCTCATGAGCCTTACTAATTGATCTACTCAAAGCCTCTGCTAAGATAATAAAAAGAAAAGGTGATAGAGGATCACCTTGACGCACTCCTTGTGAAGATTCAAATAGATCTACAGGAGCACCATTTAACAACACTGAGAACTTGGCACCTGACAGACAAGACATGATCCATTTGTACCATTTCTGTGAGATCCAAACCTTTATAAAACCTGCTTTAAAAAAGACCAATTCACCCTATCATATGCCTTTTGCATGTCCAATTTTATAATCATAGAAGATAATTTGCTTGCAGCTATGGAATGAAGGACTTCATGTGCAACAATTGCACCTTCAGTTGTTTCCCTTCTAGGGACAAAACCACCCTGCTCTTCAGATATGATTTTAGATATCAAGGGATGAAGAAAGAGGTAGATAGCCTTAGTAAATATTTTATATATCACATTACATAGTGAAATTGGTCTAAAATCAGAAAAGGTTCTTGGGGAATAATTTTTTCGAATGATAGCTAGATATGTTAGATTGAATTTCTTTAGCATTCCACCATACTTTCTTGATTCCTCCAATGTATTTAATATATCAAAACCAATAAAATCCCAACATTTATGGAAAAAAATTACAGTAAATCCATCTAGACCCAGAGTCTGTCAGGAGGAAATGAAAAAAAAATTCCTTTATTTCTTGAATTGTGAAAGGAGCCATCAACTTCTCATTTTCTTCAAAAGATATCAAATTTGGGATTACTTGAAGAATTTCCTCTCGTCCTCCTGACAGCTAAAAATTCATATCCTTATTGGCTGATAACAAAGTTGAAAAGAATTTGATACTTTCCTTCTAAATCTCTTCCTCCTTTGTTAACAAAGCACTTGTATCACTATCATGTATAGAGAATACGAAACTTTTTGATCTCTTGACTTGAGTTGACATATGGAAAAAATTTGTATTTTTGTCCCCATCTTTTAACCATAACTCTCTTGATTTTTGTCGCCAATAGATTTCTTCCCTTAATAACAATTCCTTCCAATTTGCATGTAGCTTTTTCTGGCTCTTCATATATTGCATTATCTAAACCATTAGCAATAATAAGATTGTTAATCTCAGTAAGTCTCTTGAACACCACATCTTTTGAGCAAATATATTCTTAAACACTTGAATATTCCAAATTTTAATGTTCTGTTTCATGTGATCTAACTCTTGCTCAATTGGTACATACGTGAACCGCTGCAAAAAGGAGCATCTAACCACCATTGTCTTAATAAATCTAAAAATTGAGGATTTATGAGCCACATTTCCTCAAACTTAAATGAATATTTTTGAACTGCTTTAATCTTATGGAGAGATAGATTTAAAGAAATTGGAAAATGGTCAAATGCTGAAAATGGAAGAATTTCAAAAGTTAACACATAATCAGATATGATCCAACTTGGAGATATTAGGAACCTATCTAATCACTCAGCTATTTGAAGGAAAATTTTCCTCCGCTTTGTCCATGTAAACTTCCCATTTTGAGGAATGATATCAATAAATGCATTGTCCTAGATGAAAGAAGAGAAATCTTCCCTATCTTTGAAGGAAAATTCCACCTTTCTTTTCGACAATGATGTAATTGCATTAAAATATTCCAAGAATAACTTTATCTTGACCCAACTAATCCAAAGACTATTTTAACTTATCCCACAATAATTTCTTTCCCACTGAGGTAGTTGGACCATACACATTTATTTCCCAAAAGGATAACTCAAAATGAGTCACTTTCATTAGTTGCCGCTTAGTCTCACAAGTTACATTACTAACACATGTTTATTTGGTATTCCATAGTGTAATAAGGCCACTAGAGGCACCTTGTGATGGTGAGTGTAGAGAATTCCACTTAGACCAGCTCTTAGAGAAATTTCCAAAAGATTCATTAGAGATTTTTATTTCTTGAAGAAACACTGGATCAACCCCGCAAGCATCTAACTGAACTCTTGTTAGTTAGAGGCATTAATACATCTGAAATTCCAAGAGATTATCCTCATATCCTCCTAGGAGAGCAACATTCTCTCCTAGGACATTTTTGTTGAAAAATGAGGTGTTTTCTTAGCTTAATACTCTGTAAAACTTTAATATTGCTGATCTAAGTAAGCTCTTTCTTTGTTACATATATTCTTTGTGGGTGATTATCTTGATTAATTCATTTTACTGCTGTAGAATGAAGAGAGAAGTTGATACAAGAACTAGATAGGATATTAGAAAGATTACACAAGATGTACGTGGAGAAACCCTTTCGAAAAAAACTCCACCAAGAATTATTCTATTATTCAATCTCTAATTACAATAGCTCCAATTCTTGCTTGAGAATGCTTCTTTTGTCTTTACCAATCTTCTTCACACCTGCAATAACAATTATGAAAACTCTATTCAACTTGAATGAGATATAGAGACAATATGCAACCTTGTAATCTCCAAATGGTGATAATTACAATGCACAAGCTCAATCCCTTGAAAAGGTATGCCATATTCCTTCAAGTTGAGTTATTCAGTGAAGACTAAAGCTTACAACATGTGCTTCATGCATTTGGGTGTCCCAAACTGAAGCTACAACTTCTCCTTCACTTCGGTGATAATTCCAAAGTTCTTCCTCAAAGTTGGCGCCCTTAAGTAATCCTACTTAACTGAGCCTTCAAAAATATCTTATCATGCATTAGAGGTAAATCCAATAAATCATCTTGGGCACCCAAGTTGGCTCCAAGTGATTTATAGTTAACTGAAACATTTACTCAACACCATTCATGCAAGAATGGCATCCCCTGTTAATTGGAGGTAGTCCTGTTATTTGTCATACAACTCAAGTTATTAGCCATGCATTCCAAGTTAACTGAAACTAACTACATGCAACTCAAAATAACCAACATGCATGCAATGCACTTGCATGCAACCTGATAATAATCCAAACCTAACCTAATCTAAACTCGAATGAAACTAAACCTAATTTTGACTTCAAGCATGCAAACATCAAATCCTAACTCCTAGGATCTTTACATGCATTCAAAAGTGTTATCTCTTACTCGAATAGTTAACTAACACAGGTGTTCACCTTACCATGTGTGCACCCACATGCTCCTATTATTTAGGAATACTACAAATGTCAATTTCATGATTTATTTCATCAAATAATTAATCTCATCCTAATCTTAGTGTTGTTGAACACATTCCAAGAATCTAGGAGATACATGAAATAATTAATGTTTAGGATTTGCAATTAAATGGCATCCTATTTCCAACATTCTCCCACTTGACATTATACATTGCAATTATTCTAAACAAGGAATAATAAAACAAGTACAAGACTCAAGGCCAATGGCCTTCTTGCACCAACTAATCAAACCATGCTAACTTCAAATGCAACCTGCATAATCATGAAACTTCCAAGCAAATGATTAAAACCAAGAGAACTTATCTATATGGTTTCATAAGATAATCTGTAACATTAATTAAAGTGTTAACTTTCTCAATTAATACCTTCCCATTATCAACCAAACCATTACCTTTCCCAAGCCTCTATATCCAAACCGCCTCTTCAGAGGCATGCTAAACCACCGAGTCTGTTGAATTCACATTCAACCAAGGTGTAGGCTCCTCGGTCTTTTTTGTTAAATTTTTTTTCTTACAAGTAACCATTCCAACAAATGTCTCTTATCATAAGAGAACTCCAGCCTCACCTATTTCTTCAAGTATCCATGAGGACCTGTAGCCAACCAATCCATGCCAAACTCCAAATGCAACACAACACTTTCATGAAGTAATCAAGCAAATGATTAATGTACCCAAAACTTAAGAGAACTACACAAGATCATTGTCAAAGCTCCAATCATGAATTAGGAACATAAACATGACATCCATGATCTAACCAAACCATCTCCTTTTAGGAGATCACATGCACCATAACATACTTATACATCCTAGTCTCAAGAGAACCATGTAATATTCCAAACTCTAAACCAAGAACAAATCATATCCCCAATCACATGAAGATAACCTTACCAATGATGCATCCAAGTCACTGCCAACAACTCCCACTAAACCGTGGTACCGAGTCACACATGACATTGTGACTACCATCTTCTTCATGAAGATCACTAAATCCTACCAAAGCTCCCACTGAACTGTGATACCAAGCTATACATGGCAACAAGATAAACATCAACCATCACTGTCAAAAGCATATGGAATTTCAGATATTTCCTCATGATCATAATTATCATAACATGTATTATGCCACAACTCTAAACCGCTAATCAAGAGTATACCATGACATAATAACAAAACCATCCTACAACCAAGAATCCATTTCATTGCCAAATGCTCCCACTGAACCATGATACTGAGCAATCCCATGGCATCATGATGCACATAATCAAAACCCCATTTCTGTCATAAGCTCACACCAAACCTGTGAATCCAAGTTCTCAATGACCTTTGTAACAAACTTTTTTTTTTCAAAATCAGCAATAGAAAAAATAATAAAAGCTCCCACTAAGCTCAAAAAACCTCCAATCTTTTAAGAGAAAGGCATCCCAATACTCTACCCAACCTCAGCTCTGATACCAAATGTTGAAAAATGAGGTGTTTTCTTAGCTTAATACTCTGTAAAACTTTAATATTGCTGATCTAAGTAAGCTCTTTCTTTGTTACATATATTCTTTGTGGGTGATTATCTTGATTAATTCATTTTACTGTTGTAGAATGAAGAGAAGTTGGTAGAAGAACTAGACAGGATATTAGAAAGATTACACAAGATGTACCGTGGAGAAACCCTTTCGAGAAAAAACTCCACCAAGAATTATTCTATTATTCAATCTCTAAATTATAATAGCTCCAATTCTTGCTTGAGAATGTTTCTTTTGTCTTTACCAATCTTCTTCACACTTGCAATAACAACTATGCAAAATCTATTCAACTTGAATGAGATATAGAGACAATATGCAACCTTGTAATCTCCAAATGGTGATAATTACAATGCACAAGCTCAAGCCCTTGAAAAGGTATGCCATATTCCTTCAAGTTGAGTTATTCAGTGAAGACTAAAGCTTACAACATGTGCTTCATGCATTTGGGCATCCCAAACTGAAGCTACAACTTCTCCTTCAATTCGGTGATAATTCCAAAGCTCTTCCTCAAAGTTGGGGCCCTTAAGTAATCCTACTTAACTGAGCCTTCAGAAATATCTTATCATGCATGAGAGGTAAATCCAATAAAGCATCTTGGGTGCCCAAGTTGGCTCCAAGTGATTTATAGTTAACTGAAACATTTACTCAACACCATTCATGCAAGAATGGTCATCCCCTGTTAACTGGAGGTAGTCCCTGTTATCTGTCATACAACTCAAGTTATTAACCATGCATTCCAAGTTAACTGAAACTAACTACATGCAACTCAAAATAACCAACATGCATGCAACATGCACTTGCATGCAACTGAAGATAACTGAACCATAACTAAACTGAACTGAACTAAACTAAACTAAACTGAATTAAACTGAACTGAACTGAACTGATCTGAACTAAACTGAACTGAACTGAACTGAACTGAACTGAACTTCAAGCATGCAAACATCAAATCCTAACTCCTAGGATCTTTACATGCATTCAAAAGTGTTATCTCTTACTCTGAATAGTTAACTGAACACAAGGTGAGTTTCACCTTACCATATGTGCACCCACATGCTCCTATTATTTAGGAATAACTACAAATGTCAATTTCATGGTTTATTTCATCCAAATAATTATTCTCATCCTAATCTTAGTGTTATTGAACACATTCCAAGAATCTAGGAGATACATGAAATAATTAATGTTTAGGATTTGCAATTAAATGGCATCCTATTTCCAACAATTTTTGTCTTGCACCACTTCCCAATTATAAATCCAAAGTAGACTAAACCCCTGCTTCTATTTCTTCTTGCAATTTAGTTGCAAAAGATTTTCTCTTTTGGCAGGGGATTTTTTGCTTGGGGAAGCAGTTAATGGGGATTAAAATATAGATGATGACATGGGATTATCTTGCTCTTCCACTTCCCCCAATAGATCAAAAGTGATCTCCTCAATTAACTGTTCTCCCACAAAAGTTAAGGCTTCATTAACAAAACACTCAAGCTCTTTTTTCGTAGATATGTTACAATGTTGAGATAGAATTTGAGCTTATGAGTTATGTACTTGAGTCCCATCTAAATTAATATCATTCTCTTGAACATCAAACTCCTTCAACAGTACATCAAATTGATTTGTCACCCCAAGGGTCAACATTGAAGCACGCTGACTTAACTAGCAAATACTATCACATTTAAATTGAGGAATAAAGCAATTAATAGTATAAAGAAAGGCATTAATAGGAGATAAAAAATAATTTTCCCAACTTTGAGCAAAAGAAAAAGATATATATCTGTTACAAATGAATCTAAGGCTTTGGGACCATAGACCTTGTCCAATTGAAAATTTAGACGAGAGGAAGAACCATTATTTCCCCCTGCAAGCAGTGATGAAGAGTAACCATCTCTCCCCAACTGATGACTGAATGAAGCCCCAAAAAACACTTGTTTGCACACTTGCAATATTTGTTTACAGATAAGTGGATTCGAGAACACCCACTAAAGATCCACTTTGCTTGAAGACACAACATTAGAATTCAGCCCATTAGAACTAAGCCCAAATATAAAAGACCCAAGTTTCAACTTCAACCCAGAAGAACCATTTCCCTAAGGAATATCAATTTCCCTGCCTGATGTAGAAATAATTTGATCATTATTAACTGCAAGAGAATGCGTTAGCTCAAAAAAAGGAGGCAAAAAAGGTGGGTTACATGACTCCTGAGGAGGTGCATCTGGGTTGAATGACTCTTGAGGAGGTACTTCAGTACCATTACCTATTCCTTTAGAGGATACCATTTGAAATTTGGAAAGAGGGTGAATAGGAAAATGACACAAATGACAAATTTTAGATGAATCTTCAAAAAAAGTCTTTTGCTTTCACAAGCCATTTGTAGAAGTAATATTCAAAATAGAGGGTAGACACCTAGAAACATCAATTAGAAGACAAATCCTAATAGGCAACAAGAGATTCACAAAAAAATGCAAATCTTGATGAATGAAAATGCTTAACTGATTCCCCAAAATTTCAATAATCTTGGTCTCTCTATATTCAAGGGGGAGACCCTATAACTAAATCCAAAATGGAATAAACTTAACCACAGATTGAGAAGGAGAAAAGTTAGGAGAGCATGGAAAATTTTATAGGCCATGACCTTCACAAATCCAAGATTTTTTCCTATAAACAACATTCCAATAGTCTTTTGCAGAAAATATAACTACAAAAAATCCTTCACCCTTGTCTAAGTAAAAAACTTGATTAGATCCCACCCAATTTTCAAAAACCCTATTTTTAAAAAGATATAGATCTGGGAGAAACTACCAAAACTTACATATGAGAGCAACTTCCTAGAGATCCTTGATCTGAGGATGGAGCAGTGAATCATTGAGGATAATATTGGCTTCAGCAGGAGATGCATTTCACTAGTATCCATGTTTTTTGGGAACCCAAGACTTCTTATGCCGAGAGGGATGATCCAAAGCAATTCCAGTGCCATCAAGATGCACTCCACTCCTCTTAGATGTAGAAACCTTCTGATCCCCATTCAATGTAGCTTTATCTCTAATCACACTTCAATCTTCAGAGTTTACCTTCTCCTTAAACTTTCCATGCAACTTGTGATCTAGGTGCAAAGAATCATCAGAACTTGTCACCTTGCAAGCCTGGAAAACCCCATTATTAACATAAATGGAGTTAGGGAAGGTCAAAGTAGAATGACCCAATTTATTGAAACCAAAATACTTCGAATGATGAATAACAATATTATTAGGGAAGGTAGCAGGATGAGGGGTCGAAAGGTTTGGATTGAAGGAAGCTCTAACTTTAATGAGAATTGAGTTTGGAAAAGATGTCGATGAGTAGATATCAACGAACACCTCAAACCAATGCCTGGTGTAGGAGGGAACATATTTATCGCTGAAAGACATCAAATTTGCAAATATCAAACGTCGACTATTTTCCATGAACTAAGCACTTGTGAATTTAGGAATGACCCAAATATCCACAACGAGCACCATTTCCCCGACCATACACGCCATTAGATCCTGAATGAGACTAGGGAGCGCCATTGGAAGCCCTAGATTGTATAGAATGATTTTTTTTTTCAAAAAAATATCATTAACCCTCGAGGGTGCATTCAACAAAGTTTTTTCGATCTATTACTCCTTTTTGACATTTTATCAAGTTTATGGTTTACCCTATTTCTAAGCCTATTTCAGCTTAATAGAGTTTCCAACCTTTCCTTTCCATATAATGGTCCAAACCTCAATGTTAGAAGTAAAACATCCAAGATTCGGTTTACCATTTTTGCCTATTTGGCTATAATAATATATTGTGCATTCATTCAACTGAATGTCTCACAATATGATCATGGTTTACACAACCCTATCATTATTTTCTCGTTCATAATTGAGGTGACCTTCTTAGGAATACTAAGAAAATACTTCTCACAATATATTATTTAGGACTAAAAACCTATAAATCAAGTTTAAAAATAGCGTTGGTTACGATGGTGAGTCTGTCCACTAGAACATTATGTCAGTTTTACTGACATGGAAAAATTGATCTACCTTGTGTTCTACCACTTTCCCTTTTGATTCTCAAGAGAGTATACATGTCCTACCGATGATGACATCCGATCTTCATTTCCTAGCATACTAGACAATATCTTGCCACATTTTGTGCAACCTCTTACTCTATCTTTTCCCAATTATAGTGGTTTCTCATCTGACAATTCACTTTGTCATTTCGATGTCCTAACTCTAACATTAATTTCCTCATTTCATTCCTAAATCTTCCAATTTTTTAGGTACATAGGTTCTTTATATCCAATAATAGTCTATTCTTTGACTAAGTGAACCTATTTTACAATTTCATGCCATCCTTAATTCCCATGTAATAATGGTTCTAAGTTTTGTGGAGATAAATTCCATTTATCTTAGGACATCCATGCCATGGATTTCTTCTGTCCTTGGATTATTTTCAAAGATGTAATTCATCCTTCAACTTAATCTAATTTTCTAGATAAAAATTAGTACTAATTTTGAGTATTAATCCTCATTCAATCATGTTGGTCAGTAGAAAATTTCAAATTTAATTCCATACCTAATTACCAAGCATGAATGTTTCTCGTTAACTCCATGGATTCACTTAATCATATAGGAGAGTTGACCACATTTAACAACCCCAATGTTCTAATTAGTAAAATATCCAACATTTCACACTAAGTGAAAATGCTATGATGTCCTGACATAACAATATATGCTTCCCTTTGAGAGTGTATCCCTTTTAATATAAGAGCCAATCAAAGTATAGTCTAGTCAACAATATGACTTCTTTTCAAGAGTGTTAAGTAATTAACCAACTAGCTACTTTAACTCATTAGGTATCCCACCTATTTTTCCATTCATATAGATTTTCATAAGATCAAGTGATTTACACATCCACAGGGGTGAATCTCAATCTCAATATTCCCTTCCAAATCCTAGGATAGAGTCCTCAGTCAATGACTAGTCTGATGTTATAAGTTACTCTACCCCTATATGTTCCAATCAAAACCAATGTACAACTCAACCAAGTAAGTTATTCCCAAACTATTGGCGTTAATGAGTAGTCTAGTACATAACCCAACTCAATAGGTTAAACTTAACCTAAGGTTTCTCTCTTTAATCAAATGAACTTCTCGTCCCAATTAGGTTATTCTAACCCTAGGGTTTCATTCAAGAGTGAGGTAGTCATCAATCAAGTAAGGATACTTGATGTGGTTGCATAGCATCACATCCTGCCTTATCTTTCATACCATCTCTATGGCTTATTAGCTAAACCTTATCATCCCCAGGTCTCTTAGCACAATAAGTTACAATGTCAAGTTGCTTCACGACATGGATATATTTCATAATATGTAGTATTACTACTTATATATAGAAATAACATCGTTATCTAAATTCCCCATATAAGGTATATAGGAGTGTAGAGAAATTTTCTTCCAATTCATGAGTATCTTAGATCTTCCCTTGCCAATCCCATAGACAATGATCTTTCCCTATCATAATCAAATTATCTGCCTATCCTTTTCTATGGCATCAATGATAATATCATTTGATTTTCCAATCAGATAAATATAAGGTATGATAATAGGTCATAATCCTTGACCTTTCCATTTATCTTTTTCCAAAAATCCCAATACCTTTTTTTACCTTTTTCTTAGACACAAAATGTATGACTTAATTGACATCATGACTTGCGAAGAAGTCATTAGTTCTTCCAAATTGAAAACATATGATCCACATTTTTTTTTGTTGGTTGGGGTACTTAATCTGAGTCAATTCACTCTCTTCCTTCCCCCTTAGTGTTTCCACAGCATTCAATCTTCTCAAAATTAAACTCCTAGCAACACTCACTTCTTTGAAAAGATTTCTCATTTCTTTTTGTTGGCTTTCCATTTCCTTTTCTTGCCTCAATGGCATACTTTGAATATACTTTTTCCCAAAGTTATATTCATCATTGATTTCTATTCCCGTAGAATCAACACTTTGGATCATCCAATAGGAGATCTAATGAATATTCAAAAACTTAGAAGTTAATAGGTATACTAATAATTCCATTCTCTTTCCAATAACCTTTTAGTGGAGGAATATCCATACTCATAAAGTCTCTTTTGTTAATGTACCTTTCACTTAGAGAGTTGTTTCCTTACAACTTCCATTGGTTTGACACATAGCGCCATATTGCATTCCATTTCCTTTTGGAACCTATAAATGTATGTTGGTTTATGTTGACACATTGGTGAGTTTGAGTTTATACTCCAACCAATCTATGCATTATCCAAACCTTTAGTCAAGCCAACCTGGTTTATTTTTATAGGTTTCTTTCCTACAATCACCATTTCAAGTGACTTTATCCCAATGCTTGGAATCCTATTCTCTCATAACCTTTAGAGATACCAAAGTTGTTTGGTCTCATTCTCTCATCTTAATCAAAACTCCAATAACCTCATCGATTATGTTTGGTGGAACCATGCCCGCATCATTGATTAATTCTTTCTGACCATTTCAGTCTTTTCTCTTTTCCTAGGTACTAACTCTTTTCTTGCAAGATGTTATCCTTATACAAGAATTAGATTTATGTCAAGAGTTCTCCAACCTTGTGGATACCTCTTTTGTTAACTCTCCACTTCGATCTAATTTACGTTGACATTGAATACACATAGATTCATAGTGTTTTCACTATATCCAATAATTCTTGACTCTTTACAACTATAGGTTGCTACTAATAAAGGAGTTTTCTCATTTTTGTAGGATAAAGGTATTTATTGTTTACTCTTCTTAACCTTCCTACATAACTTGATTGTATAATCTTCCACAATCCCAGGTACTATCATAAGTTGTTGGTTTAGGAGTTCCTACTCTAGGGATGAATCTTAACTAGTCCCAAAAATTTACTCAAATTCCCAAAAATTATCATCTTCCTTTTTACTTCCCTATGTTCTTTTCTCTTGCCGTTGTGGCATAAGAAATTTTCAACAACTATCTTCTGATAAGGTTTGTGCATTGTTGCATAATGAGCTCATAGGTTTTAGTGCTTGAACTTGGTAGCTCTGATACCACATGTAACATGCCAACCCTTCAATGCAGTAAAAATTTCTAAATTTACACCTTGCAAGTAAATAAATTATGTAACAAGCCATTACAATACAAATTTTTCTTTCTTTATTGAGAATATACAAACAAGATGCCATATCAATTACAATAAAGATTCCATTTCATTACAATAACTTCGCAAGTTACAACAATACAAGAATACATATGTTTACATACATAGGTCCAATGAGCTTTAGAACAAATAGATATAAGACAGTCCATGATCCTTCCTTTCAAATCTTGGTTCTTTTGTTGCTTGTTTAGGAAGAGCATCACTTAGGTACCTTTCTGCCAACCATAGACTCATAATGCAGTCCCCTGCACATCTATCATTTGATAAATGGCCCTTCCCTTGGACGAAGAGATTGGTAGAGTAACCGATAATGACAACCAACTAAGCCTAGTGATGTGTCATACACAACTAGAACTTGTAATCCCACAATCTCTATCTAGCATGTAATACTAGATCACGATGAATTGACAGTGTAGTCTTAATAGTCACACAATCTAGAGCGGAGTCTCAGACATTTACACTACTTTGGCCAAAGTGTTCTCATTCAGTACTTTGAATGAAGTCATTTATCACATACACTACTCACAACCAATTTGACTTAAGGCTATCTTAAGCTATGCATAGGTATTTCCTTCAATGGATAGTCCATCATCCCAAAAATAACCTATCACCATAATAATCTACTTGGATTAAACCTACTTAACTAGTAAGTACACAAGCTAGATATTTTTATCAATGGATAGTCCATCATCCCAGATATAACCTATATACTTGGAATAACCCTACTTACATGTAAGTACTTAAAATCCCTCTCATACTAGATTAACTATCCTAGGAGTAAACACAAGCTTTCCTAGTTAAATCAATAACTTAGCTAAATGTGTCATATGTGCTTTTCATGTTCAATCATACCTAGTATATAATACTTATGATAAACACCCATCTCCTACTATGGAGTACTTAAAACCACATTATGAAAACAACACAATAGCTTCAACTTTCCTTTTCAAAATAATCTAATTACTATATTGCACATATTGGAAAAAACATCTCAACCATGCATGCAAAACACATCTTTCAAAAGTAAAATAACAAAGAAGAAGATATCCCCATGTTTATTATCGCTTATCCAAAACAAATGGCAACAATGTAGCCTTTTCCCACAACAACAAGCTTGGTAAACAACTTCTCAAGAATGTCACTATAAACTCTACCTTTCAAATTGATAACTTACTCCTCTCAAATTATAACCTCCTCTCAAACTATATGAACTCACTTCCTTTCTCTCTCTCAATATCAAACAAAGAAATAGGAACTGTAAAAGATATATAATCTTATGGAATAATGTGTCCTTAAGTTAATGAAATGGATCAACTATTTATAGAACAACCTAGCTACCTCTTAGCCTGTAGTTTAGGCATGTTAATTGACAACAAGCTTCATGCAAAGCAGCACATGAAACATAGCAGAAAGGTGGTGACTTCTTAAGCTAATACTCAACATAATCACCTACAAGTTGACTTGTTTAGTGACAACAATCTAAAGACTTATTCAATCTACATATGCTTAATTTGAATTTCCATAAAGCAAAGACATATACAACAACTTAGATTCAAAGGTGGAACCATTTCCATTTTCTCACCTTCATATTTGACACAGTTTAATTGCCAAAAGAAACAATCAACTACCATTTGATTACAACAAGTTTCTATTGATCCATTTGGAGGATGAATCGACTTGAGCAGATAAATATGTTTGATAAAGTCAAGGTTGGTCTTACTAATGGCATTGACCAAGTCAAGGTTATCATCAAAAACAATATCAAATTCAATTCAATGTCATACATCGTGTGTCATTCTAAATGATAATCGGTTTACACAAATAGTCATAAGCTATTTTATCGGCCTCATTAAACATAGTCTATAATGACTATATTCAACCTCCAATATCATAGTCTTTATCGACTATAATAAGCCTTTTTAAATTGACTTTTATCAAAATAAGGTTATATGTATTCACATGGCTTTGGCTCAACTAGCAAATCGACCTATAATCCATAACATTGATTTGCTGTTTAAAAATGACTCCACTCTCCTATCTACATGGTAGATTTGGAGTCATAGGTTAAACTATGATACCTCAGAGATATCATGGCAACAAATGATATCTATTCCTTTCATAGAGCAAGGCAACACTATTCTCATGCCTATTTCAAAGTTGTAGCATTATCTTTATGTGCCTAAACAACAACCTTAAACATTCCAACGCCTTGTATTTATAGCTTGGTAATTTGTTGGTTTAGACTATAGAGACTTTTGAAAGGTATCAATTAAGTTTCCATCTCAAAATCAACTTTAATGGCTGCACTATATAATGTAGATAGTTCGCCCTTTATTCTTGACCAATACAAGATATATTCGGCTCTCAAACTTGCTAAAGTTTATTGACTTCAAAGCAACATATCTATATATAAATAGTTATCTAATACCATATATATATATATATATAACATTGATGCTATATGATAATTTATATATATATATAGAAATCATCATATAGCATCAATGCTATATATATTTATTTATTTATCCTATGTCATCAAGGTTGTATACATTGAATATATAGATATGTAAATATATACAAGAAAGTTATCTTTCACATAATACCCTATCGACTACATATATATATATACAGTCTTATCCTTATAATATATGTACCCATTCTATAATCAGATGTATAACTCTTTTATCATATTCTGTGAATAATAATATGTGTGTATATTTATACACATATACTTGTATAATATATACATATGTGCACTTCTCCGATAAGCATTAATGCTTGCAAGTATATTTGTGTATATATATAAGAATATTCATTATATGGTAATATGATAGTCAAGTAATCCATTCAATATTGAATGATTATGACCTTGTGACTGTTAGTGTAATTAATTAATTATTACACTAGCATAAGTTAACTTAGGTCATATATACATCATTTAGTCCTAGGTTGCATTTTTAATAAATCATTTAATAATGGGGTAATGTCCCCTTCCTTGTTTGTAGGGATAAGATTCCTTCTAGAAGATGAGTTGTCCTTCTAGAACTTATCTCAACATTTAATAATTTCCTAGATAGGGTTCACATGTTGTCACATGTTGTTAGATCATGACACATGGCAACATCTCATGCATTTTAGGTTTTCTTTTTTGCCTATATAATGAGGCATTTTGTTCATTTGTAACATATCATATCAATCAAATATCAATCTATGATCTAATGTTGTAGATCAATAGCAATCTCTCTTTGCAACCCTTAGTTGCAACACTTTCTGTGTGGTGTGATTTCTCTTGGAAAGATCCTTTGAAGTGTGCTCAACTTCATTAGATGATTCAACATTCATCATTTCAACATGATATCAAAGCATGTTGAATTCTAACAGTGACTATATTCACACACACATATATATACATATAGTCTTTTCCACGTGTATGTACCTCTATGAGTATTTCTACTTACATACATGTGCATTTGTTAATGCTCTCATACATGGGTCTATGTATATGTGTTTATATATATGCCCATATACATGCTACATTTTATGTTCATATGAAACAACATAAAGGTAACCATTCATAAATCCCAAAGACTCAACCCAAGCACAATCAACACAATGTCATAAGGAAGGACTCAAAGATCAATCAGATAAACATCACCCAATAATGCACTCAATAGTAACCAAGACCTTTACTAATGCAAACACATCAACTAAGGATGACTTACCAACTTCCCACAAACTGACTTTACTCAATCTATTGTGGTGTGTGTATGCTCAGATAGTTTATGTTACCGATTACCTGACCAAGATCTTCTCCCAAGTGATACTTCCCCTCCACCTGGAGGAATGAAAATTTACCTGCAACCATTAACACATGCCTACGTCAGTCAGCTGTTTACAACATATGCAGTATACATAAACATCTCCATAGTTAGAATAATAATTGAATAACCATCCATTCACATTTATGTAGTATTTCTCCATGAAATAACATCGACTAAGATAACATCAAATGAAATAACATCAAATGAGATAACATTCACATTGATAACATGGTATGAGCACAATTTATTCATCTCCAGAATTCACATTACATTCACATTTTACCCTACATAGTAATAATAAATAGTAATTATATAATTGGGGTGTAACATACATTTTCACACTTAATTTGGAATTAATGTTAATTTGGACTTAATTGTGCCTTAATTTACTGTTGTAAAGTGTACCCCTTTACACTTTCACACTTATTTAGGGTTCCTTTAATTAATTGAGCTTAATTTTTCCTTAGTTGGCCCCTTAATTCATTTTCCAAGCCTATTTTATTACTTTTTCCAAAGAGGAAACCCAACATTCATTAATGCCTAAACATAACACTTCTCATTGAGCAACATGTGTTCTAGAGTTAGGGACCTAGGACCCATTCGACAATGGGAAAATGGGTCCTCCCCTAGACCTATGACCTAAATTTAAATTATGTTTTTGGTGGTATTTTAACATATTCAAATCTATATTCAAATGTCGACTTGTGATATTTGAATTTTGGGAAATTAAGGATACATATCTATAAATATTAGGTTATTTCACTATATTTCACCTAACAACTTTATGAGCAAGTTTATGAGATTTCAAGAGCATTTCAAGAGAAATTCAATGCATTCAAGAGTAGATGTAATGAAGATTTATTGCAATAATCAAGATCCAATTGTCATGTCAAAGTCTTCTTGCATCATGCATGTTATTGGAGCTAATATGATGATGTAGGTTTCATGATCCATTCAAGCATTCAAATCATTATTTCAAGTCAAGATTCAAGGTTCAAGATCCACATACATTGAAGCCATTTCATGCAAGTTGTAGATTTACATTTCAAGGTTTATTCAAGGGTTTGGTGACTTGTGACATTGAGTTGTTCATTCATCATTCCTTTCATGCTATTTTATTTCATTTCAAGATTTGATTACCAAAATAGGGTTTGACCAAGGTAAACGCCCATTCACTAAGAACAAAACATTTTTACCTCTTGATTTGTGTTTGCAGATTTAGGTGGAAGAAATCTTGAAGATCTCTTGAAGAGCAAAATTGAAGAACTTGTCAAAGTTGCAAAAGTTGTCATCTCACGGAAACTCACTTGCATAATTTATTTCCAACTTTCTAAACCTGAAACCTGGGAAAAATAGAGGATTTAGATCTATAGCAAAGGCTCCCGAAAGTTGTAGACACAACCTGACTTAGGATCCATTCGCCCCTGGGTGAATGAGTCCCATATCCGCTTCAGAAACTGACTTTTGGTGATTGGTACACATCATTATTCCCTTCTTTGATGTGTGATCTAATTTTTGGTTTTGCTTATTTTGAGTTTCATCTAGCTATTCCAAGTTGTAAATTTCATTTTCGTGTTGGTTTACTATTTTTAGTTGTTTGACTAGGAATCCCATCCTTGCAAAAAAAAGGAAATCTATAGATTCACACTTTGACTTGATTCACCTAAGGGTTGATAATCATTTTATGGTGTGTATCTCATTTCCTAATGAATTAAGGAAGAATAGGTTCATCATAACCCTATTTCCCTTCATTTCTATTGATGCACCTATTTTTCGTCTTTTCATTTTGGTCAACCCAACTTTGAGTATTGCATTTTTTCTGATTTTGGAGTCTATTTCACCCTAGATCTAGATCTTGCATTCATTTTCATTGCATTACATTGCATTTAATTGAATCTCATTTAAGGTTGCTTAAATTGCATTAAATTTGCATCTCATTTAGGGTTTTAGGATTGCATTTTTGCATCTCTTAAAATCTGAAAAATATAAAAAAGTAGTCATTTTGCAAATCATTTACATAGCATTGCATCATCATTCATTTACATTTGAAAATTGAATCAAAATTGCACATCAAATTAGCTATCCTAAGTTGTCATTTAGTCATATTTTGTATTTGCGTTCAAGCTTAATTTCACAAAAAATTCAAATTGTACCTCATTGTCTGAAACTAACATGAATCAACTTAGAAATCTATAAATCAATTTTTAAAAAACCCTAACCTAGGACCCATTCGCAGATTTTTTTTTTGTTTTTCAGTTTTCTATTTCAGTTTGTAGAATTTCTCTTAATTGGAATTAATCATATTAAGCTTCATTTAATAAATTTAGTGCATTGTGTGAAGTCAAAATTACATTTAGAAGACATCATTTTTAGGTTTTTACATGGCATAACTAGAAAAATATTTTGTTTGAAATTTGAAAATTGCATTTACATATTTGCATTGCACTTTACAAATGTTCTAGGTTATTGCATTGCATTTCACCTTCTTTCCATTTTGGGTGCATACCAAGTTTTTGAAACTTGCATGAGCTTTGCAACTTGGTGTCCTATTAGCAATACTATTGTGAGATGTAGTTCGAGGCTCATGCCATCCTGCGATACACCATTCACCGTGGATATTGGGTTTTCCAAATCTTCCACTCATAGTGTTGATACTAATCAACTCTTTATGGATCATAGTCTTCATACCTCATTTCCAATGACTTCCCTACCTACAATTAATGATCATGATATTGAAACAATGGCTGCTAATGTCTCTCAAAATGCATGAAAGATAAAGGAAGAATTAAAATGTTTGCAAAAATTTGTGAGAACCGAACCTATTGCTGCTAATGCCATTCCTCTCATAGGAAACATACAAAAGATACTTAATAATGAACACGGAATAGAGTTTATATGTACCCTGATCCATCTCATTAACAACAATTTACCTCCTCAACCGGCTTCCAATACATTTCCCACGCATAAGAGAAAAGAAAACGCAAATTTTGATCACATTACCACTCCCAACACATCCTTTTTTGAAAAAAGAGCGGCCTTAAAGTTAGAAGATGAAAGTGATCACCAAGCAATTATCAAACCAAAGAAGTCAAAATTACATGAACATCAAAAACTTTAGCTACAAGAGATATATGATCTTCTTGAATCTTTCCATGACTTATTAAAAATGTCCAAGGCTGAGAATTCCTTTTACACTCTTCTACATTGGGGATTAATCAAATTACACTCTTCTTCATTCTATTTTCCCCTTTCCCAAAGCAAAGAGAATATTTTGAATATAAATAAAATAATCCCATAAATTCCTAACATTTCATTTACCAAAAAATGTGGAAATTAAACCATCAATTAAATAAAATATTTGCGAGTTGTTCACGACATATAAGGATTCCAAAATAACTCCTAAATCAGATCCAGGTTCATATAGGTCAAACATGACACATATCATACTTGATTTGAGTACGATAGGGAAATAGATAGGGAGGGCCCAACGTGACATCTCCGAATTAACTACTGTTGGGGAATAATTCAGACTTGTGTAGCCAGGTGAAGAAATAACCCTATAACTATAACCAATCAATGCATGTCAAGGGTACCTACTCAATGTATATATAACTAAAGCACAATATAATCATCCGAATAGGGTCAAATAGCATAAAGCATAAAATAACATATATACATCATCATATAAATCATTTCTTCTAAAATCAATAATCAAGATTACATTTAATCACAACATAAATAATACATATCACTGAACTGAAGCATACTGAGACATTAAGCATGTAAACATACCAAAATACCAACAACCGACATGTTGAGAAATCTCATCACGAACATGGAGTGGTTCATACACACCAATCAGAGCCATAAAATAATCACCACAACAATCATGAGGAAACAATAAAGCTAAAACACCGCTCATATTAAGAAGATGCAAATGAGAGGGGCATTATATGACTAATCTTACAATTAGAACATTGTATTTTCTTGTTATATCCAAGAATCCTAAAATTGTATTTGAGTTACAAATGATAGATGAAGAAGCTATTAAACCTCAATCTTGTTAGAATTTTTTTACAATTTATTTTTTTCTCAATTTTTTTTCATATATTCTATTTTTATATTATTTATTCTTATTCTTTTAAATGTCCAATTATTTATGTAAATACCATAGTTTTTCAATCATCCTTTAAATTTATTATTGACAAAATTAATATAATTTTTTTATCCAAGTTTTAATTGAATTGTCAAATATAAAACCTATCGAATGATCAAATCAAAAATTATGTGCACTACATAACAACATCATAAATACCTAGATTAGAAAAAAACATAATATAAATTTACCTTGTAAAAATTAAAGTTAATAGATAAGAAGCATATGATTTGAATGCCCTAGATAAACATGAGACAATATGCTCACCCTACTTTTGTAGCTTCTTGAATTTGGAGAAAAAATAACTATAAGTTTCAATTAAAAATATTCTTGAATAGATTAAAACGAGTATAGATAAAACACCACTAATCATAACAATCTTTCAAGATAAAATATTTAATTTTAAGATTCACAATATTTTATAAAAGAAAATAGTTTTTTTAGGTTCTTAGAAAACATTCTTTTTAATTTAAAAAATATAATATTATAAATACATATTATTGCAATATTTTCTAATTAAGTTGTGAGTAAGAGCTATTCAATTTATTTTAATTTTTTTTATTGATATACAATATTTCATGTTTGAGTAAAGTTTTAAATTAGTTAATAGTCCCTGCCTATAGGTGGAGACTTATGTTTTGGCTTCACCTAATCTTAATTTATTTGTTTGTTGAAAATCTCCAGTTTATTTTTAAAATAGAAATTTTTTTTTTTTTCTGATTTGTCTCTTGTATTTTTCCATAGAGTTTTTGATTTTTCGATTAACAAATTTGAAAAAAAAATCTTTGGAGACTAATGTATTTGATATTTTCGTTTGAAGGCCTGCAAAAGTCTCGCCGTCAGATCGCAGCCGACTCACGTAACTTGTTTCGAGCTCAAGAGTCTAAGTAAGCCCTAAAACCCTGAGACTTTCAGATTTCGTTTCCTGTGTGAATGGATTGAAGCAACGGCTGTAGGAAGATTGGTTTTGGTTCACGTCATTTAAATAAATTTCTCCTGTGTTAGGGTTTCGTACTTTTATTGGAAGCTCTGCCTGTTTTTTTATCAACGGCATCTTCGACTGCACGACACAATTTGTGCAAAATTTTTAGGTAAGTTGCTTCCCATGGTTTCAAGTGAATTTTATTTTTTTGGAATCTTTACGCTGGCGGATCATTTTTGTTGTTTTTTAACACAATTATGTTGCTATCTATTAAATGAAGGGATTGGTTCTCCCGTTCTCATGCTGGGAAAAACAACTTTCAGGCAGTTGAAAATTCCTCACCCCATGCCTGAAAACAAACTTTAACTCGCGACCAATATTTTCGTTTAAAAGCCTGCATTCTTTTTGTCTTCAACTCAATAATCGAGTAGTGCTAAAACCCCGATATTTTCAGATCCTTAATTAAGTGTGCGTACAAAACTTGGGCGCATCGACATGTACTCCCCTGTTTTTTAGGGTTTGGTTTTGTTAGGGTTTGAAATCCTATGGTTTGATTTTTTCTTGGTGTGAGCTTGTACCCTTCGGAGTGAATGATGGACTTGAGTTTCCTGCAGTGACCGCATTTCAATTACCCATAGAGCTCACGCCTGCCCAAAATCCTGTTACAGCTAATCCAGCGAGGGGTCAAAATGTTTATTCAGGAAATCATACCCCTTGGTGTGGCCCCGCTTAATTTGGCGAATAATGTTGGAGAGGCCCTTTTGTTTGGGATCCAATTTTCCCTTGCCCTGCAACGCATAAGTTTGTAAACCAATAATTAAAAAAAGATTTGACAATTTATAGTATTTTGAAGATTTGTTAATTCTGTATTGTCTTTTGGTCATGTAACATGAATCAACCCATAGCTTTGCCTTTCAATTGAATCAGTGCTGTAGAAAAACATTTGTTATGATTGTATTCAAAGCACCGTCAAGAGAGGCAAGGGCTTTGGTTGAGGTCTAACCCTTCACACAGCTAAAGACATCATCAAGCCAAATATCAACATATAATAAAGATAAATCATAATTTATTTAAGAAGAGAGCAACTAACTTTGTTCTCCATATTCATTGTCCAGATCAATCAAATTGTCAGAGAAAAGGCCAAAAGAAATATGTTTACAGAAAAAACATGATAAAATTCAAAAGAATGGCCTCAGCTAGACACTAGTTGTTGGTAAGGTGGGTAGGGCTTCATAAAAGATGCACAAAAAGAACATCAAATGATGCAAGAGTACGTACAACACCTCCTTCAAACTGGATGATGTTTACTGTATTACATATGTAAACAAAGAGAAAGATGCAAAGCAAAGAAGCAGGTGAAACCCTGAATAGGTTAAAAATATCCAAACCAAAAAGAAAATCAACAGTGATAACTTTCTTGGGTCTGATAAAATACAAGTCACCTCAAAATAAATTCAAAGTTCTGCTGGAAAATACTTGAATGCAGCAAAAAAATATCAGAATTTACAATTCAAAAGCCGTTCCTAATCAATGTCCTCTCCATTTTGTTTATGTTGTCTAGAAGAAAACAATTGTGGTAATAATGAAGATTCATCAAATTTGATAATTATTTTACTTTGGTGCGCTTGCATTTTCTCCGTAGTTTTTTCTGTTGTTGTGGAACAAAAGAAATTTATGGTACATGATTGTTTTTATCTTACTATGTTTTTGATATAGTTGTCTGGATAAAAAAATTCTTGCACGAAAACAAAAATTACTCTCAGTGTTATGTTTGTGCTGTCCCCATTATTTTGGAAGATTTTGTTGGAGAATATTTTAAAACAATGGTGATCCATAAAAAATGCTTTGAAGTAGATGTAATAAATATAACTGCCCAAAAATATACATATGCAAAAGGTGAAGTACAAAGAAGATGCAATAATATCATTTGACAGAACGCCTCAATACAAAAGTGGTTATGTATAGACAGTAATTGCTCAAAGATATGCACATAATAGGGTTGTTGAAGACTTTGTTTTAGCAACCGCAATCGGAGATTATAAAAGCAATCATCGAGAAGCATAAAAGCATCTCACTACGAATTTGCAAGAGCAGGTAGTGAAGAAGAAGAGAAGAAATCCATGTAATTTTCTGGTGTGATATTATTAACAATTGAAACATTAAACACACAATATCCACCAAAAAACCCAAAATTAAAATTTATTACATAACTCGCACACTGCCTAAAAAGCTTCCAAGGTACTGAATTTCTAAACCCTTTGTAGCTAAAGGCACATTGGCATACAACTGAAGTATGCTGGAGGAAATTATGACATGTTCATGTGAGAAGCAAATTAAGATTTTAGATGTTTATAAACATTTAAGGGTTTGTGAGTCCATTTTATATAAACATCAGCATCAATGAAATCAATGGTTTAGCAAATGTTTTAGCTGCCGTCTCTTTTTTGGTGCTTGCCGCTCCTTATTCTACAAGTTTAGAACTTAAAGCAGGTAAGGGGTTGTAAGAGGCAAACTACCCTATTTTGTATGTGAGAACATATAGGGTCATGAAAGTGCAAGTTGTGGACATAATTCTGAAATTTTACAAAAATCTATTTTTGGTATTTTATATGTTTTCATATTTTGTATTTTTGGGGTTCGTTGAAGTTGAATTGGGCACTAATTTCTTGGTGACGAGTCCTAGTTGGAACTATGTCGTGTTGTCAAATATAGCTTGCTAGGAGTTATGACTCCATCAAATAGGGTGTCATGTTCCAATTTAAATAGGTCTGCCCCAGCCGACCTAAAAAGGGTGTTTCTCAACACCACTATTTAATAATATATTTATATATATAAATTAAATAAATAAATTTTAATTTTAAATTTCTAAGCGCCTATTTTTAAACTTAATTTCTGGGTGCCAAATTAGGGCCGACCTAAACATGGAATGGGGTATTTATACTGCCTGGGCGTCATTTGGAAAGGCATCTGGAGAATTGATAAGAATTTTGGGAATTTTTTTTCCTAAGTTGGTTTGCAGGACGAAAACCCTGGCAGGCCTTCAAGGTTAGGACGAAACCCTTAACCTTGTCTTATCAGTTTTCCTCTATGTTGTGTCATTTCCAGTTCTGAAATTCCTTTGTGTTTCCAACACCAGATTTACAGGAGGTTGTCAAGAGTTTGCCATCGTCATACCCTTCCAGGAGCAGCAGCTGTGGAGGGAATAATCAGTACTCAGGCAACACCATTGTTACTATTGAAGGGAAAGTTGTATGCAAGTCAGATCCAATGCCCTCATTTGTAGACTAATAACCCTAGTTGAGGAGCCACATCACTAAGCCGTCATCAAATTGGAAGGAGGACCAGACATTATTTCTCAGGGTGAACCTACCTGGAAGCGACCTTGGTTCCCTGTGGCCCCACAGGCATTTTACAGCTCCAACATACTCAGATTTGGGGTCAAACTTGAGAGGACAGAGTGAATCAACAACCATTAAAGCTCATATCCACCTTCCTGGAGGTGCCTACAGGTTATTCATTGAGATCATGTTGTGACAGTGCCTCGGGTCTGTGTTCTTCTAATCCCCTCAGGAAAATTGTCAATCAGACTACTCCTAATGTGCACTTTTTTGGCTGGGTTGTCAACCTGAAGTCTGTACCTGAATTTGATATCAGAAATTCACAGTTTGTGTTTTTTGCTGATTGCTGTTACAGTGTTTAAGTGAGATTTGGTATTGATATTTCAATCTGTTCATTATTGTTACTTGTTGTGTGCTGATTAACCACAAATAGGAGTTATTTTGAGCAGAATAAACCCTAACCTAGCGATTTACAGTTGATTAAAAACCCTAGAGCTAAGTTACCGAATTGGAATCGGAATCAGTATCGGGTACGTTGGTATGATACGTTGGTACGACAAAAAAATTTGGGGGTTGGGTATGGGTACGGGTATGTCCATACAAAAAGCATATAAAAATAATATATATATTCATAAAATATAATATAATAATTATATAATATACTAATGATATAATAATATACAAATTTAAAATATAATAATATAATAATTCAAAGGGTATATTATTCTCCCATTATATTATTATATATCAAAGTATATAAAATTAGTATTATAATAATAATATAATATATTAATAATAATATAAATAATATATTAATACTAATATAATAATAATATATTAAGTATATAATAATATAATATATTAATTGGAGCATGTGTCAAAATATCAAAAGATATATATTATTCGCATTATATTATTATATTTCAAAGTATCTCCTGCTGTCCCCAAAATTCAGGAAAATTTTTGCCTCGTAAAATTAATATTACTCTCTAATATCCAACTTAGAGTATGGCCTTTAGTGGGGGTGTCAATACATTCCTGCTGTTTTCATTGAGTTAATTCAATATTCATAAAAGGATGATATGAATTTTTTCAAATGATTACAGATCAATTCAATAAAGTATAAAATTGCTCTCTCTGCCTTTGTGCAGCACGAAATAAAGCAAACAATAATAATCCACCAGTCGCAGGTTTTTTTCCCTTTGTTTTCACTTTTTTCGACTTTCAAAAAGTAAAAAATCTGCTGGTAACGGTCAAAAAGTGTCCTGGAATCACCACGTCACCCTCGGAATCACTCAGAAATGTGATGGCAAACTCAGATTCGATACCAGGCAGCAAAAAATGAATCCTGTGCGTTTCCAGAGCGATTTGTACCCGATTCGGTATCCGGTATGTTTCATGCCCGGAGTCGTCAAGTAGAGTGTGACGATTTAGCTACTTAGCCCTAGAGTCATCACAGTGGTATCAGAGCCACAATCTTGCCAGCCTATGGGTTCGATTGTGCAAATAAGTGAGGAGGAGGAGGATGAAATTGCGGTCTCCAAAATTGCTAGATGCTATGAAAGGTATCAAATGTGTAAGGATCTGCTAACATACCAAGAATATGTAAGATTGGCAGGACTGGCTATACCCGTGAGTGAGGAGATTATCAGAATCTTTGATGCATACTTAGGTGAACTTGAGACTATCAAGGATACAAAATCTTTTGATGGTTACTACATGAGGAAAAGAAAAGAAGAGGAAGATTCAGGAACAGCTGAACAGCTAAAGAAGAGTAAGTCGTAGAGCAGAAAGAAAAATCGAAGCCACAAGACATCATGAAGCAAGAACAAGAGGAACCCTATAAGCAAGTTGAAGATGAAGATTGCTTGTTGGTTCCTAATGATTGTGTATACCAACAAAAAATTGATGAAGCGGAGGTGGGTAGGACTCTTTTTGTTGGGTATGAAGAGCTCGAGATGAAGGAAGAGGTGTCACTAATTTCAAGCTAAGTTACCGGTTCGTTTTTGGGTTCGGGTACAAGATTTGGTTACGCGGATTCGGTCAATATTTTTTTTGGGGTTGGGTTTGTTTTGGGTACATTAATACAAAAACATATAAAAATCAGAAATATATACATATTTGTAGTAGTAATTAAGTTCAAAATACACCACCATATTAATAGTCAAATAACACTAAGTTACCGATTCGCCATACTTAGCCTCCGGATACGATACGGTACGATTCGGGTACAGGATTCGGGTACGGATTCGTTCAGGATTCGATTTTTTGCTTGTGGATACGTATCAGATTCTTCATGGCACTGCGGATTCTTCCAGGATTCGGCGTGACGAATCCGAGCCGAATCCGCGACGTTTTTCGCGTCAAAAAGCCCAGTCCGAAAAAAAATGTCTTTTTTTAATCATTTTTTATTATTTGTTTGACCTTATGTTGACTTCTAAACATTAAAATATTCATTGCAACCCTAATTTCGACCTCCAAACACACTAAATAGGTAAAAACAATTTCATTTTAACAATTTGTGAAAGAAAAACGAATTTTTTTGCCTCCATTGCTGAACTTGCTCTCTTGCTTGCACAAGCTCGAACAGAGTTGAAGGCTGATCGTTGGTAGTTCAAGGTTGATTGCTGTGCTATTCCTAAGCACTTGCAAGTGTTTGCCAAGATTCAAGAAGACTGTAGAGCAAGATTTGTTCAAAAAAGGTAGGTTTCTTTGAAATTTTTTGATTTTTTTTTTACATTTTTTTTAAGTTTCTGTTTAACAAATGAACTATTTTGTTTTGTTTTTATTGTATTACTATTACTTTTGTTGATTGTTCTCATTCTTTTAAGCTTTTTAGTTTCAAATTTCAATACCAAAATTATTTCAATCTATTGTGCCCTGGCCCTTAGGTATTACAATGGCATCTGCTTCTAATTCAGGCCAATCTCGTTTCAAAATAAGTGCAACCTCTCCCCTTTGGAAATATGTAGAAATGGTTCAACAATGTCCAGGTGGTGGAGTATTTGTTTGGATTTGTGGTCATTGCAAAGTTCAATACACGAGCTCATACAGTCGAGTGAAAGCCCACTTGTGTAGTATCCCTGATATTGGCATCAAACCTTGTCCGGGACCTCCAGAAGGTGATGGCAAAGGCCTTGCAGATGACATAGTGTTGAAATATATTGCTGAGCAAGAAAAAGCAGATCAAAAAGCTACTAGTCTTAAAAAAAACCATCCTTTGAAGAAAGGATCTCAATCCATGAAACCCCCTACACCACCTACTTATATTCCACCTACAGAAAGCCATCCATTTATGAACATCCCTCAAGAGCAAACCGTGCCCTCATCAAATAAAAGATCTAAGGGACCGTTGGAAGTTTCATTTCAGAATGAGGCAAGAGAGATTGCTGATCAAGACATAGCAAGATGTGTCTATGCCAATGGATTGGCATTCAACGTTGTTCGTTCACCATATTGGCAAAAAATGGTGAAATCTATTAATGAGGCTCCAAAGGGGTATAAGGGCCCAAGTTTTGAGAAGGTGCGTTGCACCTTATTGGAGAAAGAGGTGAAACATGTAGCAGACTCTTTGAAGCCCATAAGGGATTCATGGATTGAAACAGGGGTGACCATCGTTTCGATGGATGGAAAGATGCAAAAAATCGCCCATTGATCAATGTTATTGCCGTGTCCCCTAAAGGGCAATGTTTTTGAGAGCAGTGGATTGTGAGGGACAGGTGAAAGATGGTCCATTTATTGCTAACATCCTTTGCCAAGCCATTGAAGAAGTGGGCCATCAAAATGTTGTGCAAGTTGTAACCGACAATGCCAAAAATTGTAGGGCTGCTGGGTTATTGATTGAGGAGAAGTATCCACACATTTTTTGGACACCTTGTGCTGTCCACTCCCTCAATCTAATGCTAAAAATTGGATCCAAAATTGAGTGGATCAAACAGGTGTATGCGAGGGCGAAGACATCCAGATGTTTGTCACCAACACCATATGACACAAGGAATATTTAGACAATTCTCAAAATTGGAATTGTTGAAGGTAAGTTAATTCTCAATATTCTTAAATTTTTAGTTTTCTTTTAATTTTAAATTTTGATTTTGTAAATTTAAATTACATTTTAATTTTAATTTTGATTTCCAAACAGGTTGCAGAGACCGTTTTGCCTCCAACACAATTGTGTTGAGATGACTTATAAAGGTTCGTGAGGCACTTTGTGCCATGGTAATCAGCCCTAATTGGGCCATATGGAAGCAATCTAGCAGTGAAAGGGCAAATAGGATCAGGCAAAGGATACTAGATGATTGTTGGTGGGATCGTGTTGAGTACCTGGTCAGTTTCACTGAGCCTATACTGAGCATGATCCGTTACACAGACATGGATAGACCTTGTTTGGGAGAAGTATATGATGGTATCGACTCAATGATTGAGAAGATGAAAACCATCATCAATGCAAAAGAGGAAGATCCTGATGAAAAGTTCTTCAAAGAGCTACAGGAAATCATGGTTGATAGATGGAACAAAATGACCACTCCATTGCATCTTCTTGCTTTTGCATTGAGTCCCAAATATTATAGTCCTGAGCTTCTTTCTGTTACATCAAGAGTTGCTCCATATAGGGATGTTGAAGTGGCTCAAGGTTACAAGGCAGCAATTCGGAGACTCTTCACTGATCGTGACCAACGTGATCGAGTGAGGGCTGAGTTCATGGCTTTTGCATGCTCCGGTAGTGTTGCTCAGAATCTTGATGCTCTTCGAGACAAGTACAGGGTAGATGGTCATAGTTGGTGGTATTTCCATGGGCAAGAATACATGCACATCCAACCAATTGCAATAAAAATCTTATCCCAAGTAAGTTTTATAGTTTGTAATTTTAATTTTAATTTATAATTTATATTAATTAATAATTTTGTTTAGTTAAATTTTGTAACTCTTAACTATTTAATTTGGTCTTGACTCTTAATAGGTTGCTAGTTCATCTTCATCAGAGAGGAATTGGAGCACATACTCCTTCATCCACTCAATAAAACGCAATAGGCTGCATTCAAAAAAGGCAGAGGACTTGGTGTATGTGCATTCAAACTTGCGCCTCCTTACACACAAGCAAACTTCCTACAAAGAAGGAGACACAAGGAGGTGGGACATTGAGCCAGAGCAGCTTGACTTGGATGCTTCCACAAGTCACTTAGCTGCACTTGATATTGATGATGAGTATGAGCCTGAAGCAGCTACTGATCGTGAGAGTGGTAGTGTCGGTGCTACTGCTACTGCTAGTGGCAGTGCTTGTGCGAGTGCCACGAATGCTATTTGTGGTTCTACGCAAAATGTAGCATCTAATAATGCTAGTTTGTTTGATAATGATGACCCATATGATTCAGATTGATCAATGATCAATAATGGCTGATTGTAAACGTTTGACATTTTATGTTTGAACTTTAATTTATAATTTTATATCATGACAATCGAGTAATCACTAATATTTTAATATTTGACTTAGTGAATATGAAAGTGGTGATGTATTTTTGCTATGTTATTAGACTATTAATATGGTGGTGTATTCTGAACTTAATTACTACTGCAAATATGTATATATTTCTGATTTTTATATGGTATTACCGGCCGTACCCAAATCCAATTTTTTTCAATTATTTACCCAATCCAAAAACGAATCGGTAACTTAGAAATAACATAGAAAAAATACACCACCACTTTCATAGTCAATTTAATAATACAATACAAGGGTCTTCATACTCCCAATCTGATGTAAAGCTAGTACATTTTTACTCAATCCTCATGCTATGGTTCAATGTTGTGAATCAGTAGAAAGGAGAAATAGCAAGGCAACCTGTTTCTCATGAAGACCAAACACAATGCCATCTCAATATCCTAAACCATCACTTACAACAGAGATCTGGTTTCTATGGTGCTTAGAACATTCTATATTACTAGTACCACCATCAGAACATCTTTCCGAAGAGATGTGCAAGGATACTGGCATAGTTCATGCCTTACTTCCACTGAGAACATTAGAATCTGCACTTAAAAGTTTAGGGAAGTCAAATGGATTATGGTCATATGTCCTCCCAAACAGTGATATATTCCAAGTCCCAATTATAAATTCTAACAGAGCAATGAATAAACAAAGCTGCCCTTAACATCACCATAACACAAGATGCAAAGTTTACAAAGAGCAAAAAACAATCCCATAAAGGAATATAATACAGTTTCTGATGTTGAATCTCCGACATTTTACTCATGCCTAATTTGACTCAGCTGCTCTTCATCAAATATCTCAGCCATCCTAAAGATATAAAAAATATTCGGCACTTGATAAACCCTAAAAAGCAATCTGTTTTGTTGGAGAAAAATGTGAGCAAAGTTGAAATGAGAAAAAAAATCACAATTTACAGCCTTTGAAGGGAAAAAATTCAGATAATATCCAAAAAAGTTGACGTGGATTCTGTCGGGGTTCAAATCGGAAACGATAAAAACGAATCCATAGACAAGGTTTCGTACCCTGCCCGTTTCCACAGAGGAAAATTCATTTCTTGAACGTATCTGCATCATTTTGGACCAGTATCTCGTTTCCGTATCGAATCGTACTCGTTCCAGGGGTCAGAATAGGACGTACTGGTAACTTAGATTTCAAGTGATATCTAATAAGCATCCAGCCAAGTTTTAGGTATGGAAGTAATTGAACCATGCAATGATGATTTGCTATATATGGGAATGATTGAACCATGTGATAATGATATTCAAGAAATTAGTTATGCTATTGTGAAAAAGGATTCGACTAAGATTGTCCTCCATCAGGACGAACTGCAAGTATATCATGAAAACCCTAATGGTATTGGAGAGATGAAGGTTATACCCCATAGATTAGGGCATGAGGGTCCCTTCCTTCAAGGCCAAGGACATTCATATGTAATGGTGTGGGATCCAGGTGATATTCTAAGAGGTGCAAGGGCTTTGAGTCTTTGGGATTATCCACTCATCAATGTTGAGGGTTTGGCTGCATACACAAGGCATGGCATACTACTAGGAATGCTCAATAAACTTTCCCCATATCTGCAATCTCTAATTGAATCAGCTTGGAGAAGGAAGCCTTCAGCAGAAGCTCTTCTAGAAATGCCATATTTTCCTTCAACAGTAAGATCAACTCACTGGTTTTCTGCACCTGTTAACATTATGGGAAGCATTAAAATGTCCAATGGAAGCAATTTATTTGGGTCTGCAGTACAGTCTGGGCAAAGTTCATGTTTACAATGCCAGAGTGCTAGACTATTGCAACCAATTACTGCCACAGAAATCTCTCCCAAGGAGAAGATTAAGATTGCAATCAATGGTTTCGATCATAGCGGGAGGTTGGTTTTGCATGTTGCATTGGGAAAGGGTGATATTGAAGTAGTTGTAGTGATTGACCCCTTCATTGATGTCCAATATATGGCTTAATGTTCAAGTATGATTCAACACATGGCATATACAAGGGAAGCATTATTGTGGTGGGCAATAGGACACTTGAAATTGATGGCCACAAAATTACAGTTACTTCGAAGAGGGACCCTGCAGAGATTCCGTGGGGTGATTTTGGAGTTGAGTATTTTGTAGAGTTATCAGGTTTATTTACTACAACTGAAAAGGCATCCACACATCTTAGGGGTGGTGCTAAAAAGGTTGTGATTTCTGCTCCATCAGCAGATGTCCCTATGTCTGGAATAAATGGAGAAACCTATAAGTCAGATGGCTATTGTTTCTAATGCAAGCTGCACAACTAATTGTCTTGTTTCCCTTGAAAAGATCGTGCATGAAAAGCTTGGTATCGATGAGGGTCTTATGGCAACTGTTCATGCAACTACACAAAAGATGGAGTGCCCCTCAATGAAGGATTGGCATGGAGGTCAAGGTGCTGGGCAAAATATCATTCCAGGGTCAACTGGTGCTGCAAAGACAGTGGGAAAGATTCTTCCAGCCTTGAATGGGAAGCTCACTGAAATGCCTTTATGTGTTCCAACACCTAACTTTCCTGTGATGGATCTCACCTGTAGGATAGAGAAACCAGCATCTTATGACGATATAAAAACAGCACCGAGGAATGTTTCTGAAGGTTCTCTAAAAGGCACCCTTGGATATACTGAAGATGACGTGGTCTCAAACGATTTTGTTGGGGATGACAGGGTAAGCATCTTCGATTCTAAGGCCAGTATAGCATTGAACCCACAAACTCCTTTCAATCCAGCCAGCTTGCTGCTCAATGGTGTAGGCTGGTCAATTCCCAGTCTCAGGCAAGCAAAATAGGCAAATCTTCAATAACCAGGCAGCCACCAAATGATCAAGAAAGCTCTCATAATAAAGTGGCAGTATCTTGTGGCAAATATGAACCTTGGTCTTGGTTATCTACTGCTGTTGACACCGGGGAAGGACCAGAGTTTCTAGGTAGACTTGGTGGCATGAAGGATGAGCATCCATGGACATTAGAAGCACCAGTTCTTCATTCTGTGTGTGCAAACCTTGGAGTTTTGAGGGTTGTGGTTGCTGAATGTACAATCTTCTGGGCAGGATTTGGACCAGTAGTGAGGGGTATAGCATGCAAATGGAAAATATCAACAATGGATTGCATGATAGGTTATAGTTATACAGACCATGAGGAGGTTGTCAATGACATCTACATTCTGTGGGCATGTGAAAGAATAGCTTCTTGTGATGGAACTATTCATATTTGGAGTAGTCAAACTGGAAAATGTATTTCAACATCTTCAGAAAATTCAGAAATTTCTTCTTCTGTGGGATTGGTATGCCAGACAACAATTAACTGTACCAAAGGTATGCTTGAAGTCCTTGTGAAAAGACATACTCTTGGCAAACCAGAGAACACACAAAGTAGTATTAAGGGTGATGTTGGTCTAACAGTAATGGGGACTGATATCCAACAAATTGTATCTATATGGGCAGATATTCTTGTTGCAAGGGTGTCATCAGATGAGTCTGGTGGACTTTTGAAGATAGAGGGAACTCTTCAACATGTTATAGAGCAAGATGAGGCTGTAAAAGTGATTAGTAGAGCTATCCGCTGAGCCCGAATAGGTTTGAAGAATCCTAATAGTAATAGATAAATTGTGAGCTTTATTTTCTCAGGTCCGACTGGTGTTGGGAAGTCAAAGCTTGCCAGAGCATTGGCATCATACTATTCTGTTTCAGAAGTGGCAATGATCTGTATAGACATATGCGAACTTTTGGAGAGGCATACTGTGTTAAAAGTGATTGGTTTGCCCCCAGGATATGCTGGTTACACTGAAGGAGGACAACTTACTGAAGCTGTTAGAAGGCGTCCCTATACAGTGATCCTGTTTGCTGAGATTGAGAAGGCTCATCTTGATGTATTTATTATGATGCTCCAAATTCTGGAAGATGTTAATAATCATTTAAAAAAGGTGTGGGAATTTGATACTATTGTTGACAGTGCTGTGAATATGAGTACAAGAGGTATCAACCAAGAAGTTGCAGTTGAAGAGGTTAGCATTGTTAATGAGTGGAATAAGTTGGTTGCACATAATATTGAGGGAGACAGCAGAAATGTTCTGAAACTAGTCATC
This sequence comes from Sequoia sempervirens, assembly GCA_007258455.2. Taxonomy (NCBI): domain Eukaryota; kingdom Viridiplantae; phylum Streptophyta; class Pinopsida; order Cupressales; family Cupressaceae; genus Sequoia; species Sequoia sempervirens. The sequence continues at coordinate 148,012,366 of VDFB02000002.1, read as the reverse complement.
GATAGTTCAACAAATAAGGAAACCACGGATATCAGTGGTGAAGTAGGGGTCAATGGTGATAATGTTGTTGATATGGGGAATGCATTGATATCAGGGACTATATCAGTAATGACTCCATAAATATACTTAAACCAAAGACAGTAGAGGTTGAGAATGCTGCATATATGAACACAGGGGACATCAACCATCCAGTGGTGACTGAAGAAGAGAGTGTTCCCTATGGCAACGATGAGTTACAAACAACTAAAGTCAAGCATGACACAAAAGATTCACTAAAATCAGGGAAGATCATTGAGGTTGTCAAGACAGATAGATCAGAGGCTAGTAAGGACTTTGTCAATCCAGTCTTCTACAAAGGAGACCCTATCCATACTGATTACGTCCATATCAGAAAAGTCAAGCCATCTAAAACTCTAGAGGAAAATTCACTTATTGCTGCTAGTGATGGTAGAGACCAACCTCAATCATCAGTAGTTTCGGGTACCATGATCAGAATTTGTAGATTCCAAGGTAAATTTCATGACACCAATCTTGGAGTGACTGCATATGATGCCAAAGCTTATACATGTGTTGATGAGATCATGGAGGAGGCAAGGACCATGAGGAAGCCTAGATTAGTGAGTATTATGTAGGAACTCTTCTTGCCCTAGGTTAGATGTCTCATTTTTTTTGTTTTGTGTTTGCAAATTTTTAATGTTTTCAAGGGTTTTCAGCTTCTTGAATTTTTGCAAATAATGAACAGAATGCAAGATATAGAATGTAATACTTTGACAAAAATGAAATGCAGCTTCACTACTAATATATCTTATTAATTCAACTCCAGAGGAAAGTCTGAATACAAGCATACCCGGAAAGAAAGAGGAATTACAATGGCTGTCATAAAATTTCTGCGAAAAAGCACATCATAAAGGGGTTCGATTCTCATTGATTACGTAGCCTTTTCCCTCAAATCTGATGCTGCTGGCTTCAACAAGGTTGGGCGTCCCTTCTTTGATTTATTCAGAATTTTTGATGCCCTTCTTAAACAAAATCGCCCCTCCTCAAAGGTGCGCCACTTTGCTGCTGTAGATGCTTGAAAAAGCAGGCCGTACCCTCTAGAAAATGATGCCAACAATCAAGAATGATCAGCTCTTAATCTGCTCTTCAATCTGATGCCCAAAATCTTTCGCTCCTACTTTGAAACCCTTATCAAATATTATGATTTTGGTGCACAAATAGAGCTTCTGTGTGAAGCTCTCCCTAATACCAAATTCAGTGGATATTTCACCACCTCAAATGGCTGCAACAATGGAGAGTTTACTGTTCTCCAATGGCTAGGTGATTCAGAAACCCATGGCTTCCTCTCCCAGAGAAAAAAACTCATCAAAACCAATGCTCAATCGAATGTATCCAATTCTCTTCCTCAATGCTTATTTATAAGTCTTCAAAGAGGGTCGACCCCTTCTCAAAAAGCACCATTAAACATTAAAAAATGAAATTATAATATTTCATTTAATTCTCCATAGTCTCCACCTTGGGTTGAGCGCCCATAAATTAATTAAATAAATGGCCCCTTCTTATGACGCCTTGACCCACAATATTAAGTTAAGTCATAGCTTAATATTATAATCTTTTTAAATAATTAATGTTTATTTAAGCCAAATAAACATTAATATCTCCATGATTCCATGAATACTCATTATCTCCAAGCGCCGTCTGAACTAGGAGCTAAGCTGATGGAGTTGCATATGACCACACACCTTATTAAAAATAGTAAGGGTCCCTCTCTATCCATTCCTAAATAGTAAGTTGGGCATACAGAGTCTTGGAGACTTCAAACGAAAGCCAAAGCTGCTAGTTTCTGAACACTGGAGATGATACAATCCCCAGAAGACCCCTTAACCATCCTCATTAGCCTACGAGGGTCAAAATTATAGGCTAAACCATCCGCAAAACCTGAGCATGCTAAAAAGGAGACATTACAGTATTACTGCTAAAGGAGATGAATTATCTGTTATAGTGCCCATAATCGAGGATCATGAATCCATGTTAGGTTCTCTTGGAATGAAGCAGATGGAGCTTCCAGAGTTATTATTGCTCGTGGACAAGCAATATTTGGGGCAGGAGGACTGTCATGTTCCAATTTAAATAGGTCTGCCCCAGCCGACCTAAAAAGGATGTTTCTTAACACCATTATTTAATAATATATTTATATATGTAAAGTAAATAAATAAATTTAAATTTTAAATTTCTAAGTGCCTATTTTTAAACTTAATTTTTGGGTGCCAAATTAGGGCCGACCTAAACATGGAATGGGGTATTTATGCTGCCTGGTCGTCATTTGGAAAGGCATCTAGAGAATTGATAAGAATTTTGGGAATATTTTCCTTAAGTTGGTTTGCAGGATGAAAACCCTGGCAGGCCTTCAAGGTTAGAATGAAACCCTTAACCTTGTCTTATCAGTTTTCCTCTATGTTGTGTCATTTCCAGTTCTGAAATTCCTTTGTGTTTCCAACACCAGATTTACAGGAGGTTGTCAAGAGTTTGCCAGCGTCATACCCTTCCAGGGGCAGCAGCTGTGGAGGGAATAATCAGTACTCAGGCAACACCATTGTGACTATTGAAGGGAGAGTTGTATGCAAGTCAGATCCAGTGCCCTCATTTGTAGACTAACAACCCTAGTTGAGGAGCCACATCTCTAAGCCGTCATCAAATTTGAAGGAGGACCAGACATTATTTCTCAGGGTGAACCTACCTGGAGGCGACCTTGGTTCCCTGTGGCCCCACAGGCATTTTACAGCTCCAACATACTCAGATTTGGGGTCAAACTTGAGAGGACAGAGTGAATCAACAACCATTCCTGGAGGTGCCTACAGGTTATTCATGGAGATCATGTTGTGACAGCGCCTTTGATCTGTGTTCTTCTAATCCCCTCAGGAAAATTGTCAATCAGACTACTCCTAATGTGCACTTGTTTGGCTGGGTTGTCAACCTGAATTCTGTACCTGAATTTGATATCAGAAATTTGCAGTTTGTGTTGTTTGCTGATTGCTGTTACAGTGTTTAAGTGAGATTTGGTATTGATATTTCAATCTGTTCGTTATTGTTACTTGTTGCGTGCTGATTAACCACAAATAGGAGTTATTTTAAGCATGATAAACCCTAACCCAGCGATTTACAGTTGATTGAAAACCCTAGAGTCATCACATAGGGGCACCAGAAATAAATAATTCCACCAAACATTTTCAGTTTTCTAATAAGTTTGTCTTATCCAAGTGCCCATTTCAACTTCCAAGAAGAACAAGCATCACTACTAGGCATGGTGATTCTACATTGACTATTGAGCCTAGAACAAGATCATCATTAAGAGGAGGTATCTAATCTCTCAGATTTATAACTTCTTAGACCAGCTCAGAAAAGAAAAAGTTTTCACAATTTTTTTATGAAATCAGGGTAACATCAGGTTCCTACCAAGGTAGCTGACATATGCAGAACTGCCTTAAAATTGATGAAGGGCTTGTTTGAGTGGTCAGTTATGCCCTTTGGTTTGACCAACACAGCTGCCTCATGTTGATGAAGGGCTTGTTTGAGTGGTTGGTTATGCCGTTTGGTTTGACCAACACAGTTGCCACAGTCATGTGGATGATGGTCAATATAATTAGGCGTTTCACAAATTCTTTTGTAATCATCTAATTAGATGTAATTCTCATCTTCAGTAAGATATGGTAAGAACATTTGTAACATGCTTAGTAGGTTCATTTGTAACATGCTTAGTAGGTTCTTTTGATTATATGCAGGCATAAGCTCTATAACAATATAGAGAATATTCTTCTATACTCTTTTGGCATGGAGAGAACTTAGTACCTCGGCTACATCACCAACAAACGTGGTGTCAGTTTCTACTCAAATAAATCCAAGCTATTAGAGACTGGCTAGCCCCAAGAACTATCAAAAACTCAAGAGCTTATGGTTCTGGCCAACTTTTACTAAAATTTTGTGCTCAAATTCTCTCACATTGCATGGCTTCTAAACCAGGGAACAAAAGGTGGGCCAAAGCAAAGTTCATTTAGGCAAAGGCACAACAATGGGCATATGAACAATTGAAACAAAGGCTCCATTTGGCAATGGTCCTTGTTTTCCCAGATTCGCAACACTCTTTAGAAATCAAGATAGATTCCTCATAGTATGCACTTGAAGGAATCCTCACTCAACATGGCCACCCTATTGCCTACCATAGCAAGACCTTTTTTTGACACTGCAACACTGCATGTATAACCAACTTATGATGAAAAAAATTATGCAATTGTCTAGGCACACAAGAAGTGGAAGCAATATATTTATTATATTGTTATGCAGTTAGTAGGGAGCCAAACGAATCTAGGCCTTTTCCTTGTAGCAAGAATTCACAACACACCATTAGAAGATCAACAAGAGTCCTAAGATTCAAGGTAAACTGAAATTGGAAACTTGTTCTCAAGGTGTAAACATTGAGTGAAATTGCATTAACTAGTCACCGAATCAGGATTTTTGCAAGCTGGATTTTCACACAAATTATTCCAGTCAAATCTTCATTGACTCATATTTCATGAGAAGTGGTTCACAAGAACCCATCTCTCATGAGCACAAATGGCCCGCTTATCACATATTGCATTCAATTATTGTCAATTCTGTTTTATTTAGTTTCATTCAATTGCTACGTAAAATACATAAAGTTATACCTCGCCAGAATTACTAGCTTAATTCGATCGATATATCTGATCTTACATGTTAAAGGGGCTTACTTGTCATAAAACTGCCAATATGTTCAAACAAATTTTAAATCCAATGCTCCTGTAAAGTGGTGTAGAATAATTCCACACGGTACTGGTAGAGTTTTAAACCACTGCTTTCCATAGCATGAAAGCCATTGATTTCACATAGCTAATGTAGCCTAAGGATCCTGATGGTTCTTAGAATTTAAAGCGCTCACTTAAGAAAATCAATATTAAAATACTAACATTATTAAGTAAAAAATAATGGAAACTTGATAAAAATATCTGGGAAAGGCTGCAGTTGAACTCTTAAGAGTACTCAACATTTGCACGATCCATCTGAAATGATTGACAGATCCTGAGATTTAATAATTCAAAAGCAAAAAGCTTATAGATACCTGAAAGTGTTCTTGTTCACCCGGGGCTGTAGCCCTCGATCTGAAACCAACAAAAGCATGATTTTTTTGTCTTTCAGGCAACATATGACATTGAAAAGAAAATCACCGTGATTCAAGTGCGAGGAGGGCACACATTGGAAAGTATAGTGTGTAAACACAACAATTAAAATTTCAGGGCAACAATCAGAACAGTGAGGGACATAATATTTCTACAGATCATATTAGTGATACAATAGTTTGTAAATTTTAAATATGTAACCTTTTTATTTTCTATAATCTATTATCAGGAAGAATGTAACCTTTTTATTGTATTTGGGATACAATCTTCCAAAGCTTCTTAATGTGTGATTGCTAATAGTAGAGGATTATTTCGAAGTTCACATATCTCATCTTTCTATGAAGTTAGCTTTTATGTGTTTCACTCACTTTGGATGTTCACAACATTTGGTTATGCAGTTATTATACAATTTCTTTGCACATCATTGTACAAGCCTTGATTGTCTTTTTTGTTAGACTTTTGAATCACATTATAGTTTTTCTACAGTTAATTGCAAAACCTTGAACATTCATTTTGTAAATAGTACTTTAATTTGTTGTCTTCTTTTTACGTGTCGTAGTGTTGAGCAGTTTATTCACTTTAGCTTTTCCTTCTTTCTTATATGTCATACTGTAAAACCACCTCTTTGCTTTAGCTTTGTGCTAATAACTTAACTGTGAGATAACACATTGTTCCATTTCTAGTTAGTAATTTAGTAGAAGCTGTAGCTGTAGTGCACCCTTAAAGGCAAAGACTAATGTTTTCACATGATCATTTTTGTATTAGGTTGCATTCAAGAATATGTCAATTCAAAAAATTGAAATACAACATGCTATTATCACTGCTTTCCCCTAGTGCACCAAATGGATATTATTACTGCTATTCTAGTTTATCCATTTCGTAAAAGGTGTCTTGTTTACACCAATCTAAGATCTGTATTGGTGTTGCAGGGAATTCTAATCAATGCTCAGTTTCCTGGACCTCGGATTGATAGTGTAACAAATGACATTATCAATAATGTATATAATGGCTTAAATGAGCCTTTCCTATTGTCATGGTAAGTCTCGAGTCTGATTTTTGTCAAATTTCATTGTTTTCAATCACTTGTAGTGGAGTTTGCATTAAGCTGATATACATGTTCTCTCGTGTTTTTGGAACCAGCTGCCCCATACCACTAGGAACAAACTTTACATAGAAGTTCCAAATAAAGGATCAAATAGGCAGCTACTTCTATTTCCCGTCACTATCCTTCCATACGATAGCAGAAGGATTTGGAGGCATTAAAATTGTTAGCAAGCCTGTCATGTCCCCGAGATTTTAACACTAAGGTAAAGCATCAAAATACAAATAAATAAATAAAATAAACAACCAAGTACATATTACAAATATAAATATAATTATTAGCAATTTAATATTATTATAATTATAATTATTATAAGATAATATTATAAATATTATTATTAAAATATAAATACTAACAAATATACATATAAAGTTATAAATTAATATAAAAATAATATGATAAAATGTCATGAAATAAGCAGCAGCGATTTTTAAGAAAAATTTTTTTAGAATTGAGACAAAATCAGAATATGACAGAAGTCATATATATATATATTTATGTAAGACAAAGTGCAGCGATTCAGGCATATTAGTGAAGGCAGCGATTTTTCAAAGGTAGTGGTTATTGTTTTAAAGGGAGTCATTAATATATGAAACAACAATTCATTATGTGGAACGATTAATTTATGAAAGGCAGCGTTTCAGTAGAAAGACAAAGATATGGAGGTTTATGTCATCAAAAGGCAGTAGGTATGTAAAGAGTGGTGTCTCTTAGGAGGCATAAGATATAAATTGAAGGGATTATTATACAAACTGGGGCAGAGAAAAAGATTATGTGAATAAAAGCAAAATTCTATATAGGACAATATGTGAAAGATTATATTTATATAATATTCGGATGGAAGGTGGAAGAGGAAAGGAGAAATAAATAAGGAGTTGAGTATATGTCTGAGTATAACAGAGGTATAGAATACAGGTTGAAGGCAAAGAATAAGGAATCAACAATTATATATTGGGAAGTAAGTTTAAGTATGATAATTATAGAGATAATTACATGTATATTTATATATATGTAACATATGTAACATGTAAGATTATGCAATAATGATGTTTGCAGCAATTATTGAGTCTTATAAGTAATTATGATATTTTAATATAAGTATGGATAATAGATTATTATTTGTTTGATTTGCACTAACGATATCTTCGAGTGTTAAGAACAGATTGATTGGGAATTAGAAAGAAGAAGGAATCAACAAACAAATCATAAAATCTCTGTTGCATAGCTATCTTATGGTTGCAGATTTGTAAGTTAATATATTTATGTTAGGATCTATATGGGAATATGGTACTGTTTAAATCTGATCAATGGTTCACACATTATTTAAATCTGATCAATGGTCTATGCATATTGTTATTGGTAACTTATGAATCATTATGTATTGTTGATATGATTATTTGCAAATGTGAAATTGATTAGTTATTTTGTACATACTCTTACCATGATGGGAGGCGGGAGAATTACAAAAGGAGTACGGTGACGGGGCTCTCTTCTAGGTATGCCACCTAGGAGGGGACAGGATGAGCCCACATGGGCCAGAGGGGTACTACTTTTTAGTTCAAAGGGTGCCTTTGGGCCTAGGAGAGTTAGGCTACTAGGGTACCCTTTTGAAACCTCACTCCCCTATCATGGTATAGCAATATAAGGAGACCAATTATGAGGAAACGAGGAAAGATGGCAAGATGAGGGGATAACAGATAAATTAGAATCCTCACTAGGTAGGCCACCTCATATGAATGCCATGGGCCACATGATGCAAGAGGGGTACTACCTTTGGGCCTAAGGAGGCTAAGACACCCCATTGAGTCACTCTCTCCCATGCACCCATGGTTGAGTATCCCTAGGAAAGATAATAGCTGGATTAACAAATTTACTATGCATTTACTAATGTTTGATCATAATACTCTACTTATTAAGTTATTATTGTAATTGATCTCTAACTTGTTTGCAGGGATCAAATCAAGCAAAGGTACCTTCTAATTCTTTATTTGCTTGAGAAATTGATAATTTGGGATAACGTTAGTATAATTCCTATTAGGGACATTACAAGTGGTATCAGAGCATCTTTCCTACCATTTTATGTATACTTCATGTATAACGTGCATGCTTCATGCTTCTTGTGTATGCCTCATGTATTACGTGTATTCACATGTATGCTTCATGTTTATGATGTATACTTTATGTATCACATGTATGCAAGTGTATACTTTGTGATTTATGTGTATTCAAGTGTCTTCAAGTGTATACTTTGTGACTAGTGTGTATTCAAGTGCATTCAAGCGTATACCTTGTAACTTGTGTATTCCAATGTATTCAATTGTATACTTTGTGACCTATGTGTATTCAAGTGTATACTTTGTGACTTAAGTGTATTCAAGTGCACACTTTGTGACTTACGTGTATTCATGTGACTTATGTGCTTTCATTTATGTGAATACTTTGTGGTTTACATGTATTAATGGGACTTACTTTGCGACTCACGTGTATTCACGAGTGTACTTTGTGACTTATGTGTTGATGTGTATACTTTGTGACTTCATGTATTTATATTCATGCTTCATGTATTACGTATATGTAGGCTTAATGCTTCGTGCAGTGATTTAGGCATATTAGTGAAGGCAACGATTTTTCAAAACTAGTGGTTATTGTTTTAAATGGAGTGATTAATATATGAAAGAATGATCCATTATGTGGAATGATTAATTTATGAAAGGCAACGCTTCATTAGAATGGCAAAGTTATGGAGGTTTATGTTTTAGTTTATGTCATCAAAAGGCAACAGGTATGTAAAGAGTGGTGTCTCTTAGGAGGTGCAAGATATAGATTGAAGGGAATTTCATACGAATTGGGGCAAAGAAAAGGATTATGTGAATAAAAGCAATATATATATATATATATATATATATATATATATATATATACTTAGATGGAAGGTGGAAGAGGAAAGGAGAAATAAATAAGGAGTTAGAGTATATTTCTGAGTATAGCAGAGATATATAATACATATTGAAGGCAAAGAATAAGGAATCAACAATTATATATTGGGAAGTAAGTTTAAACATGATTATATGTGTGTGTGTGCATATATTTAAACAAATATTCCTTGTGTGTGGACAATAAACAATCCTTATGTAACTTTATTAGGCTAGATTATCTAGTATAACCAAAAAATAGATTTTAATTTAGATGTGACCCTTGGAATTAGCTCACTTGGTCTCGATTGCTATTTTAAGTAGGTTTGGTCATGGATTCAACACTTGATTTGTTTGCGATGTGGATGGAAGTCCATTACATATTTGCTTAATAGATTATAGGAGGACTCGCCCTATAAAAAAATAAACTCTAGATCGCTAGACTAAACTTGCAATAAAGAAAAATAATAATAAAACATTAGATGTATTTTGTTTATTGGATAAAGAGAGAAAAAACAATTACAAATAAATCATCAACAATGCTGTCTAATAACAGCACGCAAAACAAAATAAAACAAAATAACTTCTAATTTAGATGCATAATTACTATCACATTATGACACACTCCAGACAACATAACCTACGTACTCATCATAGCATATATTAGAATTGAAAAACTAATTATTATAATAAATATATATCTATTGTGCTGCACGGCACTTTCTAGAATTGGGAATTCCACGAGTACTGAAATTTCAGCCACCAAATTCTTGGTAGGTATGCTGTTGATGGAATCTTCATTTATTATAACCAACTTTGTAAAAGGACGAAGTTGTACAGACATGATGTGACGTGCTGATATTTTCAAATCTGATGAGCTGTAGAGCATTACAAGCTGATAATGTCCTTTCCATTTCACGTGTTTGATAATGCCTACTTTCTTTAGCTATCTTGGTTCACCGACTTATCCCATCTGAAACTGTGCTTATCATGGAAAAAGTCGTCATTCTTGTCGCGGTTTGTTATACATTCACACCTGAGATAAACGGTGGATATAAATTCCTTTAAATTATAGATAGCAATGACGAGCATCAAAGTCAGAAGATTCTTTGTCTTCAGAAATGGGAAATATGACGACAATGACAGCATCATGGAAAGCTACATTAAAAAGGCTGTTTGTAGAGGACGTGTCTATATATGCACACTTTAAAATAATGAATAGAATTTATGGATTTGATTGAATTTAAAAAGTACAATGAAATAATTGTGTATTTAAATGTTGATGAGAAAGAATTAGATTTGATTATTGTTATAGATGATTGTTATATAAACTTAAAAAATAAATTTCAAATGATTCATTTGTTTAGTAATTACAAAGAGTATTTGATGAGTGGGTTTATTTTTGCAAGTGTAGATGTAACTTTTATGTGTATGAAATTAATTTCAAGATTTGCAAATCTAAGTCTTATTTACATAATTAAGCTTGAATTGTGGATTTGAATAGACTATGGATCTAAACTTTAATTGTTTATGATGTCTAGAACCTATTTATATTTGTATTTGCAACTCGTGTTTAAAAAAGTGATAAGTGTTGATAGATGTCATTTAGGAGTTTGCTAGGCTAGATATCAATTCAGTGGCTTTGGGAAGTATTGGAAGACGATAAATAAATGCACATTGATATTTAGAATGTTAATGTGAGTTGATGATGCAATGCTAATGCTTGAGTACAGACTTGTCTTTTCAAATTATGAATATGTTTTGAAGTGTAAACATGGGTGTTCTTAAATACAATACCTTACCACACAAGTTAACAAAATTCTCTTAAATTGACATGTGATGATTCAATGGAGGGAATCAATAGGAGCCCACAATTGAATTTGAATTTGCAAGCTTTAGAATCATTTATGCACCTACAAAATTGAATCAAGTTATTTTTGCACTTAAATATCTAGTATAAAATGGTGAATAGATGAATCAAAGAATTATGTATGGTCTCTCAAAATTTGTATAGATGGAATCAAGTAAGAGTTAAGTCATTTATCAATATTTACACCAAAACATGTCACTTATACATTAGTCATTGCATAAGACAACTCAATTAAAATGGACAAAAATAAATTAAAATAAATAAAGTATGCAATTTTCACCATTACAATTATATATAATTAAAATTTACATCATAATAATTTTATATTTAAATTTACATATTAATTATTTAAAAATACATAAAAATATAATTATATTTTAATTAGTATATCATATTCATGACAATTATTAAAATTATATATTATAAAAATACATCAAAAATATAATTATTAATTAGTATATGATATTTATTAAATCTATTTAAGGATAATTCATTAAAAATTAATTAAAGAAGCTTATGCATATATATATATATATCTTAATCTATTATAAAACATCTAAAAAAAATAAAATTAACAAATTTGCAATGGAGGGAACAAGAAAAAAAAAGTATGTAATGCCTCGATCTAACAAGCTTAGAATAAAACTTGATAAAAATAACTTTTTTTTGAAACAATAATAACACTGAAATTACAACAATAACATGTTACACTTGCACAATAATGTGCACACAAGTGTTGCAGCTACACAATGACAAGAACAACAATGCAACTTCACCATTGCATAAGCAAGGTGGCAACAATAGAAGACTAACCAATTGTGGGATAAATCCACCACAATGAACATATGAGAGAGAGAGAGAGAGGGGGGGGGCGGGGAGGGCGGGGGGAAACACCTACATGACAATCAATTACCTATCCACGATCATGTTCTCTTGCAAAACCACACCAAAATAGGATGAGGGAAACATCAACCTCAAATCCACATTTTAACACACTTCATAACTCTACATAGAGGAAAATGTTTGCAAGAGGTTACCTAACCAAGAGGCACAACTCACCACATACAAGAATGACAACAAGTCACATCTAAAACACCTCACGCTTACCAAGATATCTCGTCGCAATGCAATAACACACAAGAGGATGAACTACTCCACAACACCCCATGACCCATGAGGAATGTGAAGTACACCAACAAGGCCAACCAAGAAGAATTAAAACCTTTCCAAGTCTTCACAAGACTAGAATAACAATCTCCCAAAACCTTAGGTTTGATAACTAGGTCCTTTCAGAAGGTTGCATGTAAAATAATGCAGGAGATGACATAATTCCTCAATGATGACACTTGAGAACACGGTCAAAGAACTAATAGTACCCTAGGACTGTGGTGAACAACTTTTTCTTACAAATTTTTCTCAAATGAAGTCTTGAATACTCACTTGGAAAGAACAAATTTAGAGTTATAAAAAAATTGACTAGGTTTTGAAGTTTCAAATGATAAAAACATTTAGAATGAGAAAACCACAAGGATAAAAATTATCTGGCAAGGTAATAGGGCTTAGAAAACCTCTATCTATAAGTGGTTAAGAGGACTTACTCTCTATTTTTTGTATGGGGACAAGGCCACCCCAACATAGAACCAAGTTGCCCCAACACACTTAACCAAAAGTTTGAGTTTTTTGGCATACATAACCATGTTGCCCCTGAATACCAAGTCTCCCAAGTATGCTACCATGCTTCCCTAATATGCCACCAAGCTTCCCGACCTGATACCAGATCACTCCAGTAGTGTTAGTCAAATTTCTAAAGGGTTGGTTTAACTTAGTGTTTAACAAGGCTGCCTAGGTGCAAGACCAAGCCACCCAATTGTGAAATTTGACACTTAGGTTCATTTTAAGCACCAAATTATTATTATTATTATTTTTTTAGGATCTAAACATCATGGTAAAGATAAGCATGAGATATTGTGCTCGGTACCAACACCGAGACACTCAAATGATCAAATCTCTTTTCTTCTACAAGTTTACATCCATCTCCAAGGAGAGGTTCTAAATCAATATTTAATAATATCAATGAACATCTATTGCATGAATTAAACTTGAAAGTATATGATTCCTATATTTTTCCTCGATCCATGAACCTCAAGTCCCCAACGGTGGTTATCATGCCACCCGACCTTGTGGAATCAAATGATCCACTCCCATCATGCTAGGAGATAGTCACATGGCCCGTAATCACAAAACTCACACCAAACACATGGGGAGATGGCTTACATATATGCCAGACACAAAGAATACACTCCACATGCACATCATAAAATAACCAATCATCCAATCACATAATGTATCCAATAGAAAAACACACATGGCACAATCACAAATTAAATAACATAAACCACATTGGGAAACCTCACCAATGTCACATCACAATCCACATTGGGCCAAATCACCAATTCTATAAAAATATAATCCTTGGAAAATCTCACTGAGGCCCGAGCTCGCCCCTTCCTGTCCCCAACTTGGCAGCTTGTAAGCACAAGGAAAGGTCGGGTTGGGCAATGGGTTGGGTTGCGGGGATACCCCCTAGTAAAAAAATAAATAATAAAAAAGTACATGCATAAGGAAGGGAATACATCATCCTTTAGGTACTACTCAACTAGATACTAGTGTTAAATATTAGAGAGCAAGAGAGGAATTATCATGGACACTCACATGGGGCTCAACACAGAACCAAGTACCCTCTTGTACAAACGAGCATATTTTACCTTACAAGTCTTACACTCCCTGAGTGACTTGTCTTCCTTGATCATCCTTAGCCTATATGAGCACTCAAGGAATGAGAGGGATACCATTATCTTAATTAGTTTATTACCCCATTTTTATTAATGATCACTTATCATTAAGGAAATCCCCATAATGTGATTTCCTACATGCCACTTTGAGTTGACTTCATGTTAGGAGCCACTCCCATCAACCTCTCTAACACTTAGACCCTAAGTTCATCACACCCTCCAACAAATGTGGCACAAAAACCAATGCAAAAATACAAATTTTCCCAATTCAATTACACTTTCTCATAATGTATATCATCATGTTTCATGAGGTTCCCATTCATTTTCATACAAAACTTTCAATTTTTCTAATTTTTCGACAATGCAAAAACCATGAAATTTCCCAAATCCACCATCAAAATTCACCAATTTTTCAAATTTTTAAAATCAAAATTCTAAGAATACCCTTTGGTTGAAAATATTCCCAACACCCTTCTTAAGCTATAAAATTGACACTTTCATCATTTCCCAAAAAATTGGGCATGAGAACCTTGCCATTTGAAAAAATCAAATTTTAAACAAAATAAATAAATTAAGCATCTAAATTTCTAAATGAAATAAGTTGTGAGGATTCTACACTCCCCTAATAATTCTCCTACAAATAAATTTGAAGATAAATGACCAATTGAATTTAAAACAATGAAAATATCTCGATGCCCTCTAAATTTTGAAATTTAAAATTTGCCAAGCTTGCCAAATGAGGAGTCACAAAAAAAGCAAGCATGATCCCTTCCCGATTCTTATCCCAACTAATCTGATCTTGTCTAATTCTAATAAGAAGCACATTCCCAATCAATAATTTCCCAAAATGCTTCAACAAAGTTTTCCTCTCCCAATATTTTCACAATTTCACAACATAAAATGAAAATAGAATCTTTTTTCCCTATTTACCCATTTCAAAACTCAATTAAAAATTCATTTTTGTATTTTGGAATTCAAAATTCCTCAATTTCTCCCACAATCAATTTGACCGATTAGATCCATTTAAAAAATATCATTTAACATATAATTTAATCATTAAATCCATGTAAGCATAATTTCATATAATTTATAAAATCCAAAATTCAAATAGGATAATTAAATCCAATACATTCTGCAATTCCCAAGCCACTTTTTTTTTTGCAATAAATTAAACAATAGCTATTTCATTTCCATTCTCATTCTAATTTCCCTTTTTCCCAAAACACAAAGAATATCTTAATAATAATTGTTTAAATTCCTAATATTTCATTTACAAAAAAATGCAAAATTTAAACCTTCAATTAAAGTAGGCATTTATGGGTTGTTCACGATATATAAGGATTATGAAATAACTCTTAACTCGGATCTGGGTTCACATAGGTCAAGCATGACACATACTATATTCAATTTGAGTACGATTAGGGAATGGATATGGAGCCTACCTAATGTTACATCTCTAAATTAACCACCATTGGGGAATAACTCAAACCTATGTAGTCAGGTGGAGAAATAACCTTGCACCTGTAACCATTCAATGCATGTCAAGGGTACCTGCTCAATGTATATATAGCCAAAACACAACATAATCATCCCAATGGGGTCTAATAGCATAAGCATAAAATGACATCTATACATCCATCATATAGATCATTTAATAAATCATTCCTTCTAAACATCAATAATTAGGATCACATTTAATCATGACATAAGAATGCATTTCACTAAATCAAAGTAAATTGAAATATCCAAGCATATAAACGTACAAAATGCCAATGACTGACATGTTGATGAATCTCATCTTGAACATGCAGTGGTTCATACACACCATTCAGATCCACAAAAATAATCACCATAGAAATCATGAGGGAGAGGTGTAGCTAAAACATTGATTTCACATTAACATCAAGCAAATTGGAAGGGCACTACAAAGTACACACATAAAAAATGAATTTGCATTCCCACAAAAAGAGTTTCGTAATAGCCTTTTTATTTCAAGATCTCAAATGGCCTCCTTTAACACAATGAAAAACGCTTCTTCATCTTCAAAAAATCTACAAACATAAACCATTTCATTGAAGGCAATAGAGGTTTGCTCATGTCCCAATCATAGGGATTGCTTAAAATCCCACCCTCAAACTAGGAGGTTCTCATAGAAACTATTTTTCACAACATAACAAAGGAGATACATATACAAACACATAACAACACCCATAGCATTGAACATCACATATGCATCATAGCAAAATTCATAGAAATAGGGGGAGTCAAGGGGACAATTCCAACCCATTGGGGAAAAATAAATATCAATATTTCAACTCCATCATATATCAATATACTCATCTATCAAAAATAAAATTTATTCTCCTTCCAAAATCCACACCATAACAATATATCTCCATCAATACCAACATCATAACACCACACAATATCCTCCCTTATCCCCAGCCATAACAAAACCCCACACAATAACTTCAACATATTGTCACATAACATTTTATAGGGAACTCAAAGCCAAAGTTCCTTCATAAGATAGACATATAATGTATCTCATTAAAAACACATAAGGTAACCAATGCCGAAATTTCTTCACAAGGATTTCATATTTTCCTTAATGGAGAATCCAAAACTCACTCATCCCAAACATATAAGAGGCTCTTAACTCCAAATCTATAAGAACCACTCTAAAAATAATAATCCCTTCCCAAAAAATATACAAACACAAAAATCTAAAATTTCATCTAAATAATTTACAACAATGATCAAGCCAATACATGAATCACACAACAACAAAAAAGATGTTCAACTTTGTTAGAACATAATATTATTAGGGGGAATTACTCTTATAAAATTATATTTTGTTCCAGTATAAGATTATATATATAATGGGTAAAAATACAAAGCTATGTCACACTTTAATAAAAGAAATGACCAACACTAATCTAACTTTTAAACTTGAATCACTAGAAAGTGACATGTTTTAAATTTTGAAATCATGTAAATTAATAAAATATGTATTTTTAGTATATTTTATTTTTTGTATTTTATTGACAAAATTAAAAAATATTTGAATATAGTTTTTTTATAAATTAGCACTATAATTTAGTTGTTGATAAAATGTTGAAAAATGACATTACATGAGATGTCAAGTTTTATATAGTAATTTTTTTTTCCTTCAAATTTTTTGTGTATATTTATAATTTGAAACTTTAGGGCATGATGTATTTTTTTTTCAATTTTAACAAATACATACTTTAAAATAAATATTTAAATGTGTGTGTATTAAAACACGACTATTTTCACTTAACGTCAACTTTTAGATTAAATATTTATCTAAAATAGAAAATAAATTATACTATTTTAATCTAGATTCTTTTATCTAAGGCGTCATATTTTATTAATAAGTTTTAGTATTTTTCTTAACATGGTAATCAACCTAATATTTTTGTGTTGATAACGTACTTTTAGTAAAAAATAAAAATAAAATATATATAATATTTGAACTATTAAAATAAATATATATTTGAAAACTAAACTTATGGATTACAAAAAGTATTTTTACATTAAAAAAAAAATGTTATTTATATGATTAGGAGTTGTTGAAATATTAATTTTTTCAAATAATTTCAAATTTTTTGTAAATTCGCCTCAAAGTGGTGCTACATATGCATTTAGCCAACAATTTTTGTTGGAAAAGTTGTGGACATTTAATTTATCTAGAATGAATCTTACTAGATCATATGTTTGACCAAAATTGATTTTTAGTTATAAATACTAAAATTCACTTGTGCTGATAAGTTGGCCGAAAGTGTGACACAACTCTGTACTTTTACCCATATATAGATACACACATACAAATACATATATATATACACATGCATATACATATATATATATATACATATCACATTTAGAATAATTACAATCCAATAAATATTATTATTGATTATTTATAAACAATAGTTTTAAATAGTATGACTTATACCTCTTAATGTATTTTTCCACCCCTTGTCTTGTATTTAGTGAAGTTCCCTCGCATTGAGAGGATAATGGAATCATATATTAATAGTCAATTCTATCACTATGCACAAGAGGTATTATTGTCCATGTGAAAGTAAGGAGAAGTGGTTCCTTATGTTCAGTCTATATTTTAGTAGACCATTCTATATGGTGTGTGCAAAAAGATGGATGACCAAAAAGTGTCCACAACTACTTTTTGCTCCATCCAAGACCTAATACAAGTGTGTTATGTCCAAAGTAAAAAAAAAGTGCAAAGAGATTGAGCTCATTTGGATTCAGATTCTCACCTATCCAATAGTTGATTGCAAGTGAGAAAAATTATGTATGCATTGTGGAGTTTGATCAAACCATTGTCAAAATTCTATTGCAATGTTTGTGAGGTTGAGGAGGCAAGATTTACTATTTTTTTAGTGTGAAAATTTAATTGAATAGCAATTTGGGAATTGTTTTGATTCTTGATGTTTTTTAAATTTTTAGGAATTGAAAATCCCCCACCAATTTATGAAATCCCCAATTCACCAATTCATGAAAATACTAATGAAGAACAACCTCAACAAATTCATCCAACAATTCCTCAATGTCCTTGTGAGATGTAATAAAATGCATTCAAAACTTGTTAAAACATTTTCACCTTTGTTGTATACTTATATTTTGAAGTACATTGTCCTAAATTGAGCAAAATCTAAAAAATATCCATTGTTCAACCTATTTGCAACCAGAGACAACATAAAAATTTAGTTTTTCAAAATTTTGAACCCCTGCCAGGGACTTAGACGCCCCTAGGTGTCCATGTCCTGCTACAAGTGTCTTAGGAAAATTTTGCATAGATTTCAATCTTTGTATTATCAATCTATTTCTACTTGCAACTGTTTGATTTGAAATCCTGAAAAAATGTTATGGTATGTGCAAGAAAGATGTCACTTTGCTTGATTTTGTTAGAATTGGCTATGGTTGCCAAGATCTTGAGACCAAATAGAAAAAAACAAAGAGAGAATATGAATATAATATGACAAGAATAAAATGTATTCTTATTAATATGATTCAATTGATATGAAAAATGTAGTAGTGAACCTTTGGTTATATAGCCAAGGTGAGATGCAAGATGTCATCTTAGGTTATGACAAGTGTCTTAATCATATGACATGAGACAACTTATCACACTTACCTAGGTTCACATGTGTTACAAGCCAAAAAATAAGATAATAATTAATGACAACTAACACCTTCTAGAAAGATGCCTTCCTAGGACCTAAGTAAACTTAACATGTAAATAAATCTCCTAGTAATGAATTAACTAGGTACAAGACTTTATTTACACCAACAACCCCCCTTAAGTGCAACTTAGGGAGTAGCAGATTATTATGCAAATGACACAAAGATGGGTCCCATCTATGAGGCCATGTTAGGTACCCATGTACATATGTAAATGGAATGACAAAGAAATCTCTCACAAATGGAGACAAGGAGAAAACCTAGTGGGACAAAACTCCTCCCCAAAAGAAAGATGAAATATAATAATGATATCCATCACAAATTCAATCAATCTCTATCCACATAAAGAATGAAAGGAGAGACCATTCAGCCCCCCATAATGAGATAACCTGCTATAAGAGAAGCACTAGAAGTACATTGTGGAGTAACACTGGAATCCTCAGTTCGACAAGCAAGGAAAGATACTTTTGTTTGCTAGAAGTCATATTAGAGTCACTCAAGGACTCAGGTCAAAATCATGATAAACAACAATAGACCGCCAAGGAACATTGGAAAACTCACAAACTGGCACAATTTTGGAATCTATGAAGCAACAGTTGATTGATGTAAATGATATGGTATTGAAATGAAGTGCAGAGAAAATGTAAACTGAATGCACACAAAAAAAAGAAATAGTGCATGCACTAATGAATGTTCACATTTTCCTCCATGAGAAAAATAACCTCAAATTTGTGTAGATGAAAAAATCTAAAAAAATGGCTTGCACCACTGTGAAGTGCTCAAAACTAGCTTTATGTTGATATCTTGTTTGCCAAAAACAGACACTGTGGCCAAAAGTTATGAATTTTTCAAAAAAGTTGAATTTAGCCTATAGGAAACAAGTTTTCTACCAAAAAAAAGTTTACTTCTTATTTGATTTTTAAAAATTCTACTCACTATTTGTAGACAATAACAAAAACCCAAAAATATTTGAAGCTAAGAACAAAACCCAGAAATGGTTTTTTGATCCAGCAAGCAGAAGATGAAAAAATATTTTTTTTAAACCTTCAGCCAAGAGAAAAAATGGTGCGCAACACTTTTTGTACAACAATTTTCTTCAGATTTGTGCAAGATATGCAAAATCTAAAAGATACCTAGTTGATATTTCAACCCTTGCTACAAAACCTAGAAATTATTTTTCCTATAAATGAGTGGAAGCTGGATTTTTAAAGAAAAAATGAAAACAACTCCAATAAAAAATGACTTGTATCAAACCCTTGACAAAATTTTGATGAAACAAAAACCAATTCTAAATTTTTCTGACACCCTGGATTCAATGGCGAGGCTCTTGAGACCTCAACTCGCACCCAACAAAACTTTCACGCCAAGATTGGTCCCTCAAATATGGGAAGAAGTTTGCAGCACTGAAGCTCTGATACCATGTTAGAATTGGCTATGGCTGCCAAGATTTTGAGACCAAATGGAAAGCACAAATAGAGAATATGAATATAATGTGACAAGAATAAACTGTATTCTTATCAATATGATTCAATTGATATGAAAAATGTAGTAGACCCCTTGGTTATATAGCCAAGGTGAGATACAAGATGTTATAGGATTATGACAAGTGTCTTAATCATATGACATGAGACAAATTATCACACTTACCTAGGTTCACATGTGTTACAAGTCAAAAGATAAGATAATAACTAATGAAAACTAGTACCTTCTAGAAAGATGCCTTCCTAGGACCTAAGTAACTTAACATGTAAATAAGTATCCTAGTAATGAATTAACTAGGTACAAGACTTTATTTACACCAACCAATTTGTTATAAATTTGAAAAAAAATTGTTGCATTTCAGTGTTGGAAATTATTAGATCTATATGGCAATTTCTTACATCTTCTGAAGCATGGCATAATTTGGGTAGATTAGTTTTCATTTTTGCACAAACTCAAAATCCTAGGTTATTACAACACATCACAAATTCATAAGGCAAGTAGAGGCATGTTTCATTTTCAAACATATGGTTTTCATAGGGTATCACATGACTTGTATGATTGTAATCTCCCTACTTATGCGCATAATCTAAGGAAAAAAAATGAAACCTTTGACAAACATGCTAGTCACTCTCCCAATATATCTCCTATTTGTGAGAAAGTTTCGGTACAAGAGAATCCAATCATGGAAAATCATGAGAATTATAGTTGTTCTTCTCCCAATACCTCTCCTACTTGTGAAGAAGTTACCTTGGTGTTAGAAGACCCAATCATTGAGTTTCATGAGAATCTTGTTTGTACCTCTCCCAATACTTCTACCACTTGAAAAGATATTATGGCACAAGAAAATGAAATCAACACATTTCTTAATAATACTTTGCATAGTCTTCATTTATCTCCCAACATCTCTCCCACTTGTGAGGATTTTTTGGTGCAAGAGGATGCAATCATTGACAATCATGACAATCATATTTTTCCTTCTCCTAATACTTCTCCTACTTGTGACGAAGGTATCTTGGTGTTAGAAGATCCAATCATTGAGTGTCATGAGAATCTTGTTTGTTTCTCTTCCCCCACTTCTCCTACTTGGGAAGATATTATTGGGAAAGAGGATGGAATCATTGATACATTTCTTTCAAAACATAGTAAGATGGCTTGCTTAGATGAACATGCTAAGGTCACCTTAGATCCCCCCTCGGTAGAAGATCATCAAAAAGAAGTCAAATCTGTTGAGGTTATGAACACACAATTGGCCATTAGATCTCCCTTGATTATTAGACCTCCTAAAAGTCCTCTAATTATTGGATCTCCTAAACCTCATGGCCATATCCTAAGTTTTTCAAAACAACTTACAAATAATCATGTATCATAATAACCAAGTTATCATACTATAGCTCACACATATAACACTAGAAATGATAAGCAACCAAGACAAACACAAGACACTTCATCATCAATACCATTTTTGCGACCTGTTTTACCTAGTGCCCCTTGTTTACCTCAACATAGTGGAAAGGAGTATGACCTTATAATTTTTTTTTTGCAACACTCATGCTAGGATATCCTTGTGGGATCTCATTCAAACATCACCTATTTACCATAGCATGCTTTAAAATTATTTACAAATTTTTTTCATCTCTCCTAGTGTGCAACCAAATGATGTGACAACTTTGATTAAGAATACGAATTCACCTAGTATGGACATTATCTTTCATTAAAGTGAGTTACCCCCTTTGGAAATGTAAAAAAAAAAATGATGCTTTGATGATATTGAATGTTATTAACAAGGTTAGGATTAGGCGTACCCTTGTTGACAATGATTTGAGGCTTGATATTTGTAGTGTAAATTTTTTCGATAGAATTGTGGCAGATAAGACTAAAATTCAACCAACTGTTTTGTCTATTTGTGGTTTTGAAAATGTGGGAAAACAACCACTTGGTGTGATAATATTATTTGGAAAGGTAGGTAAGGTGACATTATAAATCCCTATTCATGTCATGCCTCACAATCTTTCATACAATCTTATCTTCAATAGACCATGGATTCATGAAATGAATGGAGTACCTTCAACACTTCATCGCTTATTAAAATATATTTACAAAAACAAGGTGTACACGATAAAAGTCAATAAAGGTGGAGATCCTCTTAGTAAATTGATACCAACTATAAAATTGGAACATTTACAAGTTGATGAAAAAGATAAGATTCTTTCATTAGTGCAAAGTTGTTAGATGATGATTGGGGATCATTCAATTTCACACCTACATCCATGGGAGAATATCAAACCACACAATCAAAGTTAGGAAAAGAGAAAGAAGTGGCAATGATATCAATTGAATCATCAAAAGCATCGATTTCACAAATTTTAGCAAAGAAGAGGAAAACACAATATACATCCACATATGATGAGAATGATCATGACAAACCGCCTTCTTCAAAATAATTGATTTCAAGAACTTTATGGAAGAGGTTATGAGATTTTGAAATAATTTGGCTATAATGGAAAAGGGTTTGGGATAAGAGAACAAGATATCCATGCCCCCATAGAGATTAGTACACAAGAAACAACAAGAGGTCTTGGTTATTGTCCTTTGAAAGAAATGAAAGCACCAATGAAAGCTTTGCTTAATGTCAATGTCATCACACAAAAGACTCCTAGGAAAAATATAAATAATGGTATGATATTGCTTCATCCTCAAACACACATTTTAGTGATGTTCATTATATTTTACACCCTCATTTATGGGAGAGTACACAATCTCAAAATCTAAACCTAAAGAGACTTGTGTGTGTATGACTTCTTGTGATAAGAAAGCAAGGTTTTCTTTTCAAGAAAAAGAAATGCCCCTACTATTGATCAAGAGCATATCTTGTTGAGGCTTCTCAAAGCCCACCTGATTGCTCTTCCTCCAAGAACTCAAAATAAATTCTACAAAAAACCTCATTTTATGCATATCATCGAGTGTATGGTCATTCTACCAATGAATGAAAGCCTTGAGTAATAAAATACAACATCTTAAGGATTCAGGTGCTCTTCCTTGTGTTGATGCACCTAATTCCTTTAATCATTAATGATCTTTATCCTATCATGTTTCTCATCACTATGCGGAATTAGTAGCTTTATGTGTCTTGCTCATTGCCATTCATGGTGGTACAATATTAAGTGCAATCATATTTTTCATAGTAGAAACATGATAGTCTTTGGTGTGGTTTCCCTTGTCTCTACGCTTGGGGGGCAAGGATAACTTGTTTTGGAGAGGCGTGCATTCTTTTCAAGGATTTTGTCTTCCCCTCTTTCTCCTAAAGTACCAACATAGCAAGTATGTTGAAATTTTAGCGGGGGGGGGCATATAGTCCCCCATTCATTATTTGTATAGGAAACACAAAGCTTCGACACATAACATCACTTACATTGTCAACCAAGACATACTACACAATTTCGTGTTATCTTTGATTATACTTATTATCATTAAATTTAAAAATTAAATATTTTGATTAAAGAGAATAAATCTATATCTATCAAATTCTCAAATGATATATGTAAACACCACTTCAAGTTCATCAATTCCATGCTTTACAATACAATCATTTATAAAGTAAGTAGTTCACTTTTCAAAGACATAGTCAATTCTACATATCATAGGCAAAGACTTGATGATGTAAACAAGGCCCAACTTTTAGGGTGTTTAAAAAATCAATTCTTGTGATATTGCTATCAAGATTCAAGAGTATAATTTTAAGAGTCAAACTCATTGACCCATCTCATTAACTTCCTACTTATAGAATAAATTCCTGCCTAAATATCATATTTTAACTGCCATAAATGCCGATGAGAATGCAAAAGCTTCAGCTGCTTAGAGCCAGTAGAGTGGAAGTTCAAGGAGTAAACTAATAAGAATGGAGGTCCATGTAGGCATTGAAGACACCGCTGGTGAAGTGACTTTAATGGAGGTCCATGCAGGCATTGATGTAGGCGTGGGAGACACCGCCGTTGAAGTGACTTTGCTACCACCGATAATTATCTTCGGAGGTCCATTGGCATTACTCGTGCCGGCGCTCACTATTGGTCTAGCCACCAAGGGTGTATCGGTTGAGCCCTTTTGACTGCACGCATTGGAAATAGAACATGATAATGTTAAAGGTCGCCGGTTTTCCCAGTCAAAAACGTTTACACCCAATTTTTTTTAAAAAAAATAGCGAAATGCTGACCTGGCCATGGCGACCGTAGGGCAGAACGTGACGGCGTAGTCGGCATCCATGCAGGTAAAAGTGCTGGTCTTGTCGTCAAAGGTGTGGCTATGAGCACATGGACATGCTGACTTGAAGAACTGAGAGAAGGCCGAGGGCTTACACGTGTTCGGATGGGCGTAGGTCCTATTACAGCTGGAGCTCCTGAGGGCTGAGGGCCGAGGGCTGTCAAACGCCTCGCAGGCGCTCTTGCAGTCCAAAACGTTGTCGTTGCCGCCGTCCAGCTGGAGCTCCGGGCAGCCAAGATTAATGTCTACTATGCAGCCCATGCCCATGTAGGCGCCCGTGCCGCGGTTAGCCACCACCAGCGGAGGGAGACAGTAGGCAACCACTAGGCTAACGTCATAGAAGTCGAGGTCCGCCAGGTCGAGGGTGAACTCCGCAGGCGAAACGGGTGAGATGATGCCTGCGCCATTGCTCTGTACCTGCCCGCCGCAGTCGCCGGTGACGCAATTGCCCTTTCCCTCGGCCCCGAAGTTGCAGCCCGTTCCGCCCCACAGGCGACCCGACCACCGGGCTGGAGTCTCCACAACACGGGTTGTACCCGGTAGCAACTCAAGGCCCGTGGTTGCCAACGGCGCTATGCCTGCATCCGACAGGAAGCCTGGCCAAATGCTGTACCCACAGTTGTTCAGGACCATAAAGGAAACCGCCCCTGTTCCTGGAGGAAAAGATCAAGTGAAGAAAGCATAGCTTTAATCAAAGTTCGAAAATCTTAGTGCCAAAAGAAAGGATTTTACTAAAGGGGCTAAAATAACCAGGCATATTCAACATATATTATGCTTCTCTGTGGGGGACTCATACCTTTACCCCTCACTCGAACACAAATGATAACTATTGCTCAGAACAACACAAGACAGAGAAGAACACTCTGTTTACAATGCACAGCTTACCCTTTGCCGCAGTTAACAAAATAATCACAAGTAGCTCCATGATGACTGGCATAGCTGAAAAGATTTCTGTAAACAAATGAGAAAAGAATGTTAGATTTCACAGAATTTTACTCCTGAGTTCCAAATCTCCTTCCTATTATAAAGCCAAAATTTTCAATTTATTTTTGGGCAGAAGGAGAACATATTAATTTATGAAACTGATATAATTACATAGAGAGTTTCAAACAGCAATGGCTGTCATTAAAACCCACATAACAAAAGTCTAAGGAGGTTTATTACAGAACCACCTCCAGCTAGCCTTACAAGAAAACAAGAAATCAAGAGGCAAACAAAAATCAGAAGGAAAGAATTCCAAACAGCAGTGACTGTCATTAAAGTCCAGAGAACAAAAATCCTAGGAGGTTTATTACAGAACCACTCCAACTAGGCTCACAAGAAAACAAGAAATCAAGAGGAAAATAAGAACAAGAAGGAAAGAATTCCAAACAACAATAAATGTCATTAAAGTTCAGAGAACAAAAATCCAAGAAGGTTTATTACAAACAACCCTCAGGTAGCCTCACAAAAAACAAGAAATAAAGAGGCAAACAAAAACCAGAAAGAAAAGAAAGAATTATAAACAAGAAAACAAGAAATCAAGAGGCAAAAATCAGATGGAAAAAATTCCAAACAGTAATGGCTGTCATTAAAATCCAGAGAAAAAAAATCCAAGGAGGTTTATTACAGAACCACCTCCAGCTAGCCTCACAAGAAAACAAGAAATCAAAAGACAAATAAGAATCAGAAGGGAAGAATTCCGAACAGCAATGGCTGTCATTAAAACCCAGAGAACAAAATCCAAGGAGGTTTATTAGAGAACTACCTCCAGCTAGCCACACAAGAAAACAAGAAATCAAGAGGCAAACAAGAACCAGAAAGAAAGAATTCCAAACAGCAATGGTGTCACATTAAAGCCCAGAGAACAAAAATCCAAAGAGGTTTATTACAGAAATACCTCCAGCTGGCCTTACAAGAAATCAAGAGGCAAGAACCAGAAGGAAATAATTCCAAACAACAATGGCTGTCATTAAAGCCCAAAAACAAAAATCCAAGGAAGTAGCAATGGTGCCACATTAAAGCCCAAAGAAATCCAAAGAGATTTATTATAGAACTAACTCTAGCTAGCCTTACAAGAAAACAAGAAATCAAGAGACAAGAATCAGAAGGAAAGTATTCTAAACAACAATGGCTGTCATTAAAGCCCAAGAACAAAAGTCCAAGGAAGTAGCAATGGTGTTACATTAAAGTCCAAAGAACAAAAATCCAAAAGGGTTTATTACAGAACTACCTCCAGTTAGCCTTACAAGAAATCAAGAGGCAAGAACCAGAAGGAAAGAATTCCAAACAGCAATGGCTGTCATTAAAGCCCAAGAACAAAAATCCAAGGAGAACCACCTCCAATTAGTCTCACAAGAAAACAAGAAATTAAGAGGCAAACAAGAACCAAAAAGAAGAATATCAGCCCAAATCATGATGAAGAAAAAAATAAGATTTTGAGCTTTAAAAACCAGACTCACAACTCTGCACCGCAGATTTTTCCCGTTAATCGCCTACCTCCTTGCTAAAGTTAGAACACGAGAGTACAATAAAGCCTCTTGATATAAAACCTTTTCCGTCTCAGAGAAAACTTTTCGAGTGCCCCACACATCATGCAGTTACCGATTCCATATCAAAATATCCTCATGGATTACCAATAAAGAATGGAAAATGTAAATGGGTCAATTGGTGGTTGAGATAGTTTTTAGGTGCACACGAGGATATCTTCATTTCTCAAACAACTTTAACTTTAGGTTTTCAATTTTCAATTTTCAATCTAAGACTACAGTCTTATGGAGCGGTTTTAGGACAAATATGATGCCTTGTTTTTTCCGGTTGTAATTTTAAGTTAGTGTATTTGGTATGAGACTAAACTTTTTTTCATTAGTTTAGAATTTTTTTTTTTAACTTTTTAGATTATAGTCAATTAATTGTTTTATGTTTTTATATTTATATATTTATTAAATTGAACATTCAAAATAATAAAATTCATAAAACTACAATTTAATTAATTGTTATATTCTTTTATATTTACATACTTATTAAATTAAACATATTAAATAATAATAAAATTCATATGACCATAACTTTTCTATAAAATTTTAACTTCATGTACATTACAAAATACATAGATGGCCACTTAAAAATACTCCAAATAAAAAGAATATCTCCACTCCAAATCAAAAGGAATAACATAGAGCACATTAATTTAATGATGAAAACGGCAGCTTATATTGTATGACCAATGATCCTTTTCTAGAAAGTCCCAAAATCGAAAGGAATAAAATATTCAATGATAAAACCCAAGGCTTATCAATTGTGAACTGCACGTGTCAATCATATCAATGAAGATTCGGAATGGTACATATTCCGTGCGCTTATTGAATGAAAGTAAATGGTAGTCAACGTACCTGTCAAATCAAGACGTGGACGCGCTGTCGGGTTTGCGACCACGGAATGCTCGTTTGTTTGACTGCACGTACTGGAAATAACGAACATACCGACTAAAGGAAACCCTCTCTGCTGGGCTTATCTGGATCAAACGCGTTTAATCTGAATCTATAAACCAAGGCCCTATCTGTCTACTTTGTAAGCAAGTCAATGGCTTTCCAAGATTAGGATATTAGGAAATTTCCTAATTCCTGCGAGTACACGCATCTTTGGAAAGGCTTAGTTTTTATGGCCGTATGGCTGTATTCAAAGATTTTTATTAAAATTTTGGTATCGTATGACAGGGAGTTTATAATTAAAATTTTAGGAAATTGTAGGGAGAGGACTCAGTATTTGAGCATGTTTCAATAGTTGTGATAGTAGTTGTATGTTCAATATTTTTATTAATATTGAATTAATAGTTGTGACATGACTATTCATAATTAAATAAAATGTATTTCTTTGATCTAAAAAGAAACCAATCATGTGATGCCACATCAGTGCTCAACTACCCATGATGTGAATGCAAAAGTTTTGGTCAACTACATCTTGACAAAAAGCATGCTGATGTGGCATCATATTTGATGATGTGGCCCTGAAACAAAAATTATTAACAGGGGACTTCCCAAGTAAGCTGCTGTTAAAAAATTGAGAGTGATTTGAAATTTCCACATAGAATAATTCAGAATGCAAAATTAGGGTGCTCAATTACTTAGTCCTCACCCCTATCATATGAGAAAAGTTTATAATTAAAATTTCAAGAAGATTGTCCCATATGAATGAGAAAATTTTAGATAGATGATTAAAAGTTATAATTATAATTATAGTTTCGAAAAAGTTTATAATTATAATAATAGGCCTAAGGTTCCTATCATTTTAGCTTTCTTTACATAAGTTTGCAGGATTTCAAGGGTATTCTTTACATAAGAATACACTCGAGAATGTAATAATAATTAAAAATGGATCATAGACTCCAGCTACCCGTTTCTTCACGCATGCCGCTGCAAACTGTGAGTTGTTTACATGGGCCCACAATGTGGCGGTCGTATTCTTCATAAAAAATCAGGGACTTCTTCGTCGATGTTGCGAGCCTCTTATCTGGATCAAACGCATTTAATCTTAATCTATAGACCAAGGCCCTCTCTGTCCTTTGCAAGCAAGTCAATGGCTTTTCAAGAGTAGGATATTAGAAAATTTCCTAATTCCTGCGTATACACGCATCTTCGGAAGGCCTAGATTTGAAGGCCGTATGGCTGTTTTCAAAGATTCTTATTAAAATTTTGGTATCGTATGGCAGGAGTTTATAATTAAAATTTTAGGAGATTGTATCATATGAAAAAGAGTTTACAATTAGAACTTAAGGAAGATTGCTCCCATATGAATGGGAAATTTTTAGATAGATGGTTAAAAGTTATAATTATAATTATAGTTTCAGGAAGTTTATAATTATAATAATAATAATAGGTCGGGTTTCTATCATTTTAACTTTCTTTATATAAGTTTGTAAGATTTCAAGAGTAGTTAGGATTATTTCAAATAGCAAGGAAGAGTTATCATGGAGGTTTTTTCTGGTCTAATAGCCTTGGAATGCAATTTCAGTGTTTGGATACATTCTTTTTAACTTTCAATGCCATGAATGCCTTGTTACAAAGTAGGTAGGATGTGGAAATGTATCTTTTTTGAAAGAAGTGAAACTTGAAATGGTTGCAGGGGTCATAAATATTGCCACCTCCTTTTCATGCATAAGCATGTAGATGTGTATGCATGGCGTTCATTACGGGAAGGTATATTGCTTCCTTGTTTGTATTTTTCTATCAACATATGATGTATGCTTGGGACATGGCAAGGTTGTTGAATGTTTAAACCTTTCTTAGAAGCTATGAAGAAAGCCCTATGAACTAGTGAAGCTAACATCAATGAAATGTCAAGGGTTTGGTCTTGGCAAGTATGAAACCCCAAGTTTTGTTATGATAAATGATAGAGATATGTATGTCAGCCCTTGAGTTCATATCCTATTTTTGACATAGAGATGGTGAGTATGCATTCCTATAGGGGGCTTAAAATTATATCTATAGCCATTGATATGTTTTCTATTAAAACCCTTCTTGGAGATGTTTAAACCTAGTGGCAGGAGGATATATGTCATGTACATATCTTTTTTTTGTATACAAAAGGGTAGGGTTTTGAAGGTAAATACAACATGAAAAGTATAGGAACATTGATAGGTTTGAGATGAGTATCATAGTCCAAATAACAAAGGAAAGCTATGCAATCACATAAACAAGACAATGATACTAGGGTTTCAAAGAGGAGGTAAGTTTGTTGCCCTCGTGAAAACTTTATTATTGTTTAGAAGCTTGATACATATGGCCTTTAAGGAAGGAAAAGTTTTGGTGATGATTTTTCATTGTATTGGCTATAAAATGCATCTATTAGCATCTTAATGAGACTTGCATACTAAAAGGGCAGTATAAATACCCTGTGATAGCCATCTTAGGAACTGAGAAATGATCTAAACAAAGATTTTGTTGTGATGAACATGTAGGCACCATTTTTGAGTTTGAAGCTTCACTATCAAAGTCGATGAGGTCCCTTGGGATCAAAAGGTGTTGGGTACTCATTAATACATTACTTATCTATTTTTTAAATTTTATTTGAGGTTTCTCAAAACTTGTTTGCCATGAAACCCTTTTATGGAGATTCTTGAACATTGTGAACTATTAAAGCCCTGTTGAGAGGACCTATGGACTATTAATTATGGATAGAGTTGATAGGAAAAAATTGTAGTATTTGTTGTATGAGGAGCATGAATAAGCATGTCAGGCTTAACATGAAAATATCACATTCATGTTAAGACGTTAATGACAAACCCTAATCTTATGCATGAATGTGGTATCTATGAATAAAACAAGACAATGCAAAGATAGCTCATAAAATGAATGGACAACTCACAATGTTTGTTACAAAAGATAATGGACTAAATTATCATGATTAAATCCTATTACCATCAAGGAAAAAAAGGATTCTGTATTATCAAGTCATAGGCATTGATCTTGCCAAAGGATGGTCATATTGAAGAGATACATGATAGTCAATGGAGGGTAGTATAAGTACTCAATTAAAAAGAGATAGAAGGAGTGATAATGCATTAAAAAAGATTGGAACATGAATTTTTACTTAGGATATCCATGAAGATATGACAAACCATGTACTAAAAGAAAAGTAGATAGTCCATGAAAAGTACATGATACACATAAAATGAAAGGACATGCTAGATAGTGAAGAAATGTTTAAGGAGAATCATAGTGGAGATCTATCATGAACAAAACGTAGTCCCATTGAGTTGTTCCTATTTGATAATTTTTTGCTACAAAGATCACTCCAAAAAAATTGTGGTTTCTAACATCCATAATAAATGGATCTTGCATAAAGGCTTATGACAACAACTTTATGTTGTCCTACTTTTATCTATATTTATTTATGTATTCTATACCTTAAAAGTTCCAAGATGGCTTGTAAGAAAGGGTAGAATGAATGAGGGTAATAAAACACTATAGAGACTCTTTAACAAAGAAGATGTTACAGATGATCTTGTATAGGTGGTGGGAGGGTTGGGGACTAGAAAATATGTTACTATAAAGGAGTATGGAAGAGTAAGGATAGCTAAAAAATGAGGACAAACTTGTCACAAAAGGCGAAAAATCAAAACTCTCATGAGTAATTATGTGGTAGGGTATAATGAAAGGATGAAGAGGGACAATCCAAAGATGATCCATGACAATGGTAGATGCTAATATTATGAGTCATTCAAATGCTCCATGGGACAAATTCATAAACTAGATGTTCAACTAGTTGATAGAAGAGACATGAAGACTAAGAGGATATGGTTTCTTAATAAATATTAGACCAGTCATCATGCTAATCTACCTAATATATAATCTTGAGAATGCATAGGTCTATTTGTAATAGTGATAATAAGTGGAAAATATTGAGAAGACTTGAGACATAAGCATATCCAAGCATGAAAAGTGCAAGCTTGTGAAAGGTAGAATACCCTATATCTTATCATGAGGCTAATAGAGATAATTTTCAAAAGATGGTAGTGGTGACATGAGGACAATTCTTGTACTGTAGCTCTATACATGGGAGGAAGCCTTGCCAACATACACTAAAAAAGAAGTAGATAATGTTGATCAAAGAGAGGAACTATGAACAATCAAGTGTGTCAAATACTTACCCTACATTGTTTTCTTATAAGATTGTGAGATATGGATGGATTTATTCATTATTGTTCTTTATTGTGATGTTGTTAGGACTGAAAGACAAGTATTTAATAAGTATGATAGCAGAAAGTTCAATTTTGAAAGTTCATGAAGATTTAAAATTAAGAAAGGGTCAACCATGATAGCAGGGCATCTTTACCAGAGGAATAGCCAATATGAGACATAAGATTGTGACATTCTAGTAGAAATTTTGTAAAAGAAAAGTAGGGTACAATTAGACCACAAGATAGTGTAGTCCAAGACCATGAAATTCACTCAACCAAGGAGAGTTTGAAGGCTCAAAAACCATGTAATCTAATAGTCTCATAAAGGAAGGAAAGATAGAGTTGATTTAAGACCTCTGATAGAGTCTTTGATAGATATAAGGTGTTAGAAGATGCTTTATTTTAATAGAGGTGAATAACACAAAGAACATATCAATATTGATAGTGGAGTGAGTGACATTACATGGATCACAAAAAACTTATCCATGAAAGAATGATGAATAAAGAAACATCAATGAAGACTTTAAAATACTTGTTAGGGACCCCACGATCAAGAAGATAAAGTTTCTCAACAAGTGCAAATAGTTTATGATAGTTATATTCAAGAGGAAAACTGTAGAAACAAGTCATACAGTCATCTCATGACAATGAAAAGGATAGAGTTTAGAAGGTTTCCCATGAAAAATCAAGGCAATCTTATCTTTGGAATGATAGTCGCAAGAACATAAAGAGAAAGTGACAGAGATTAGGACAAAAATCTTTAAGACATGAGACAAATGAAAAAATCCAACCCTTGAAGTTCTCCTACACTCTCCTAAGGCATTTGAATATTTCAAACCCTCGCCCACATATCTTATTAACATCTTTGAGGAGTAATGAGTAGTTGAGGATATCTAGGGGCAGTTTGATGAGTTGTACACAACAAATGGAGAGAATATATAGAAGTTTGACCTAGTTTAGGGAATCTCCAAACACCTAGGAGTTGTTCAAGGAGTCTTGGTTGATAGATAAGGTCAAAGTAACAAGTTTTTTTCATTCAACCACCATCTTGAAGCACTTTAAGGAGCTAGAAAATAGGGTTAACAATTTTGGATGCCCAAAAAGGTTTGAGCCAACAAAAGTTATGTGAACACTTGTCTTTCATCTCTCAAAATATGTTCCTAATATCTAGCAAGCTATTGAGTAGCTTAAAAGGAGGCCTAAGGGTATATTTTTCAATCATTTCTAGCTTTTCTTGGTTGTTGTATTGTAGCTTTTTCTAGGTTCTTTCAAGTTGGGACAACATTGTACACCAATATGTAAACATCTTTTCAATCAATAAATTTTAGTATTTTGGTCTTCTCAGAAGTTTTTTTTATTGTGTGTAATCAAATGATTGATGCAACTTTTTGTTATGTATGTGATAATCCTTGATGTTGTGTCTCATTATCAACACCTTTAGGTAGGGAATGTATGCATTTTTTCAAATTGTAGTTTGCGTAAATAACACAAATAGTCCAAAGTTGTGAAGAGATACTATATTTTCCTTCTAAGATTGTGAACATCATAACCTTCTCACAAAATATTGATGCATGGGCATATAAAATCCTTGAGTTGTGCATAAATCGACCTTATCATTGATCAATTGTGTGTGCAAAGGAAGTTGTGTAGGTCTCAAAAAACATTTAGTGCATCACCTTATTAGTCTTAGGTTTCATTTCATATTTCCTTCACCCCTTTTCTCAATGTGCAACAATAGTATAGGTTAAATTAGGTGAAGTCCCAAAGGGAACCAACCCTCTCAGGAGATTCACTCCAAGATATGGGCAATCCACAGGCCCTGGAGTGTTTCCATGTTTCATTGGATTGTTGAGTCAAGCACTTGGAAAGGGTACAAATCCAAGTAACAAGTCTCACATTCACATGGGTCAAGTCGTACCTACAATATAGTAAATGGTGTAAGGATCCCCCGTCAAACATCAAATTAAATATATATCACAATTTAGTCATGTTATCATAGATTTCACACAAAAATTGCAACTTTAAATTCAAATGATCGAATACAATTTACATTAATTCAAATTTAAACTCAACAACCAAATTGAATGCATTCCTTTTTCAAAATTGAATAAATTATAAAAAGAAAATGATGCAATGTCATTTCTCAAAGGAAGTAATCAATTTCCTCTAGATTGTTAGTAACTCCCATGTGACAACTAAGAATATATTTTGTATTTCTCAAACAACAAATAATAATGTTGTATGATACCCCACTCACTATGCTATGAAGGAATTTAAAATTTCTCATGAAGGCAATTTTTTTGGGTTGGTTGTAGGAACCCACCTCTTACACTAATTCATTGAATATGAACAGTTTGATAATGTGTTGAGTGGCAAGGAGAAGGAGAGAAAAATTCCAGTGAAAAGAAAAAAATTAACGTAATTATTATTTTTTCTTTATTAGTACCTGCCATGGCAGGACTATCGTAATCAAATTTGCTTAACAAGGGGATCAAATGTTGTCCTTGTTAACAAATGAAAATAATTTTTTTTTAATGGGAACTATATATGTGTCCTTTACAAAGTTTTTACAAAGTCGAGATGCACATTTTTTAACCAAAAATATTTTTAAAATGAATTATTTGCAATCTGATTGGTTGAGTAAACATACCAATGATTTCAGCTGACATGTGGTTTTAGAGATAAGTGCTTTATTCTAGAGATGAGTGTTTTAAAATAATAAAAAATAACAGATTAAATATATTATGTACTTTGATGTTAGGATGATTGAAAATATATAATAAAACATTTTCTTATATTTGATTTGATGTCTGGATGATTGAAAATATATAATAAAATATTTTTGGAACAAACGCACTACTACAAGATTTTTTTGTAGCCTACCAAAGGTATATACACAAATTTTGATTTTGATTATTGTTTATATTATTATATATTAACTTATATATATGGGTTTTCAAGTTTCATATATAAGTGTTTTAATATTCTTTTATATAAGAGGTGAAAAAAATGTTTTTTTGGAGATTTCATTATTGGCATTAATATTTAAATTTAATGATATTTAAATTTTATATATAGGTTTTGTGATGTTTTATATATTTTTTTAAATTAAATTTATTTAATATAATTAAATCTTAGTTAAATTAGTTAAATTCATTTTTTTTCAAAATGAAAAGAATTGTCTGAAGTACGCTTTCGTGTAATTCGTTCATCAAAAAATTAGTTATTAAAATCCTAAAAATCCCTGATATTTCAAGTTTATGGACCAATTTTATAAAAGATTAATTGAAAAATAGAAAAGAACAATCAAATTGTAAAAGAAATTACATATTTGAAATCTACACTGTCTCATGTATAATATGTTTTAATTTCATCAAAAAATTATGCAAAAAAGGTCTTCAAACATATGTCCAAAGTCACTACTTTCTTGTAACATTGTTAGGACCTTCAACTTGCAGGTCAAACTAGGTCCAAAGCTTAGGTTTGGCTCCCCAAGCATTTCCCGAATAAAAAAACAAAGCACAAACCTAACCAAAAATTCATATTTTTAAAAACGGGATCCCATTCTAAAATGGGATCTTGTTCCATAAAATATATTTTTTTATGCTTTTATGAAACAAGATCCTATTTTGAAAAATTGTTAAAAATGGAAATTTTCCAAAAATGGAAAATTTTCAAAATGGGACAATTTTAAAAGTTTCAAAAATGGATTTTAAAATTGGAAACTTTCCAAAACGGGATCCACGAGCAGAAAGGATTTCGAAAAATGGAAACTTTTCAAATGGGATCAATTTTAAAAAGGGATCCCACATTTTATAAAACGAGATCCTAATTTTAAAAAGGAGGATCTACGTTTTAGTTTTGGAAGCTGGGATTTAGAAACAAAACAAGATTCTAATTTCTAAAAATGGGATCCCAATTAGTTTCCCATGATTTACAAGATTTTTCTAAGAGCCAAAACTTCCGAGCTTCAAGTGGACTCAACCGTGCTTTCCGCCTTGAGATAATCTAAAGTCGCCCCGATCCTTTCTACAGGAATGCATATACTGTTCCATCAAATATAGGGAATATAGCATGGCTATCTGAATACCAGGGTCAAAACGCCGGAACCATTTCGCCTAAGCCGCAATTTGTTGAGATGCCCGAGAGACCAGTGGGGTGAATGGGTTGCCGCCTTGGCTCAGAGCCTTGTTTAACATTCAAATTTGCATCATTTTGTTAAGGCAATGCATGATGAATTAGCATGAAAAGAATTGAAACAACTTAACACCATACACAAGAGAACACCAGATTTACATGGAAAACCCAAGAAAGGAAAAACCATGATGAGGATTAGCTCACAATATAAGTAATATCAACACTAATTACAAAGGCTCACTCTCAGAGGTCTCACTGCCTAGAAAAAGAAAGGCTCACTACCAAAGGTAGAAAATAAGATAGCAAAGAAATGCTACATAGAAAAAACCATCTCAATGCAACAATGATTCCACCACAATGTCATCAACACCTTCATAGTCTAATTGAAGAATTGTAGACACCTTCTCACTACATCCAGTAATCTAACACATGAAAGCTCACACCACATTACTCAAATTCGCACACTGCAACTTTGAACTTCGTATCATTCACATCTCTCTTGTCTATCATCACATCTCTCAAAAACTCAACACACACACACACACACACACACACATACTATCTTCAGCCTTGAAAATTTTCTCCAAGGTCAGCTATGCCCCTTAGATGTGAAAATTCAAATTAGGTTGGCAACAAAACACTTTTGTGGTGGGAAGAAGTGAAGGTAGACCACATCATACTGTAGTTGGGACCCAAAACTATAACACCACGCTTTAACATGATTCTAAAAGAAACTAACATCCTTCACATGTAGTGTAAAAACCAAGGTCGACTGATACCCATGTAAACATCATTAATATTTTAGGTTCAC
The DNA here is from genome assembly GCA_007258455.2 of Sequoia sempervirens. Taxonomy (NCBI): domain Eukaryota; kingdom Viridiplantae; phylum Streptophyta; class Pinopsida; order Cupressales; family Cupressaceae; genus Sequoia; species Sequoia sempervirens. Next base: position 147,974,934 of record VDFB02000002.1, on the reverse strand, counting down.
ACTTCCTTTGATATATCCATAACTCGTAGATAAAAAATGTCACCTAAAAACACTCTAGAATATTCCATAAACACCTTCAAATCCATCCAACACCTTTGCAACAACTTTCACCTGAATCTAATATACACACCCAGTACATCTAGACAACTCTTCCATACACTGTAACTCAAGAAACTATCTTTCAAAGCACCAAACCTCAAACTATCTTGATAGAAGAAATACACCAACATCATCAACCCACCTTCAGATCCGCAAGACCTCAAACATTATTGTAGAGAAATGCAGATCAAAGACATTTCTCCCAAACACCTCTGCAATGCATAGTTCACACACTGGTGAACACAACTTCTTCTGCACAACAATCCAACACACTAAATCTTGAATATAACACTTCTGAACACCTCTGATCAACATATCCAAACTTCATAGGAAGATCTTC